>VWZU01005686.1:203961-216230 GCA_013397095.1 Sterrhoptilus dennistouni
AAGGGAAGGGAAGGGAAGGGAAGGGAAGGGAAGGGAAGGGTGCTAAAGAAGATGGAGCCAGACTCCTCTACAAGTGCTCAGAGACAGGACAAGACAAGAGGCAAGGGTGTCGTACTGGAACAGAGGAAATTCCAAACATAGGAAAGAAATCTGTTATGGTCAGGGTGGACAAAGAAAGGACTTCTTGCCCACAGAGATTGTCTGTGTCCCTTGTCATTGTAGCTACTCAGAGGGACACCATCCTGCATAATCTGTTCTAGCTGACCCTTCCCTGAGCAGGTGCTGTCCTGGTCAATCTCCAAAGGTGCCTTTGAACATCAACCATTTCATGAATATCAAGATAGGTATGACATGTGTATATTTTAGGTAAAACAAGAAGCAAAAGATGTCCATTATAAAGCAGAGCAAGTAACACTTGCTTTGAGAGAAAAGATCAATTGTGAAAAAGCATCAGATTCAGAGTTAGGAAGGAATTTACTGTGTATGTATGATATAGCTCATTGCAGATGGAAGGAGGTAACCATCAATTCAGTGGGTCAGTAGAAGGCAATATAAAATGTGAATTCAATACATTAATTCTGTAGGAATATATAGAGCATGAAAAAAACCCAAACAACTTCCTCTCAAAAGATAGCCACATAGATATGCTGTGATGCAGAAGAAAAACATCAGATAGTCCTGTTCCTCTTTACTTTCCCAAAAAAACCCAGCCTCTACATTCAATATTTCCCACCAATAATTAACCTACTACCTTGAAGTCCCATTCTGTTCTCTAACTCATTTAATTTTTAGCCAGTCATCTTGCTCTTGAAAGCCATTCACAGACCAGACACTAACTGCCATCTCCTCAATGGTCCCTTAAGGTAACAATGGTCTTTTGGCAGCAATGTTGCCGATAGACACAGGTGGTTATGGAAACTGCTCCTGGCTGGTGGAGTGGTGCAGTTCTCACTGAAGAGCAGATTAGCTCTGTGTGTGGCACCTTTCAAGGAAACCCTTCCCTTTTAATCAACCCTTCCTATTAGAGTGGAAGGCAATGAATAAGGAGAAAAGGAGTTACTGGAATTCCTCGTCCATATGCGTCCCACTTCTGTTGAGCGTGCACCAGAAATTGAATACCTTAGCCACAGGGGTTTAATGGGTTTCACCTGTACCCACAATCTGAACTGCAAAGATGAAAAGGGAGCAAAACATACAATCTCTTTCCTGTTATTGCAAATTTTGTACCTGGCAAAGCCCACATTGTGACAGAACTTTGCAGCAGCCATCTGCAGCTACTCTTTTCTCTCAAATATATTAAAAGTCACGATGAGGACGTAAACTGCTTCTGTGTAGCCTTTTCTGCCTTTTTTTTTTTCATCAATAGGACTTTGAGTAAACTTCACAGAGCCTGTGCACAGACTCACATGCTAATGTACAAACGTCTGTAAATGTAAATTCCTAGCACAACTCCTAACAAGGTTCTGTCCTATATCAGATAGCTTTTTCCTCAGTTGGCCTTGAGGAATACTTGGGACATAGTGGTGTCCCTAAGATAAAGGCTGTCTCCAATAGCCAGTTATGAGATTATCCTGTTCTAGAGGAAGATCATTCAGTCATGTGTACAGGAGGAAACCTGCCCTATTATCATATGGTGTATTATATCAGTATAACTATAACCTTGAGATTCCAGACAGTTTTTTCCTTTTTCTTAAACTGTTCTTATCCTTGCTGTAAGGTGAATAAGACAACATGAGATGTCTACATACCACTGCTGAGGGAGGTAAACAGAAAATCTCACAAAATTTTATGATAGGAATTTACTTAGGTAGCTTTCAGATATTAGACCAGATTACTTTTTGAGAAGCATTCCCAGCCATATAAATCTTTTGTGTCATCTTCATAGCAGGCTATATAAATACAAATCATCCAAGAAGAAGAGCCAACATTTCCCACACTCTAGTATTTATGTTTGTGGCCATACAGAAAGCAATAGAGGTTATTTGTATCAAACCCACAGTTAATTCATGGGGCATTGTCAAAGATTTGCTATAATTGTTCTTAGGCCTACTTCTCATTCCAGTGCAACTGGGATTGTAGTGGTGATTGCTTCTGCAGTAGACTTAAATATTTCCAAGACTTGTGCCTTTTTCTACCCAAAAACTGTAATCTGTCACACTCTGCCCTTGGTCTTTATATTTGTGCTGTGACTACAGATGTCTTTCAAGCAAGACTATCAAGAGGATGCATTTACATTCTAGTGAGCTCAGCTGCTGCTGAATGATGTTTGGCCTGAGGAGTGTCACCTCCTCTCAGCCAATCTGTGTGATTCAAAAGGCACAGCTCTTGTGTAAAGGGGGGAAAAAGACGTTCTCTCTGCTGGATGTTCAGGCATTCATCAAAAAATATCAGCTACTGAAATGTAATAATCACATGTTATAGGTATACCTTAGAATGGGCATTTCCTCTTCCATCAGCTCAGCTACCTCACCATGGCAGTGTGAAGAATGGATGAGTCTTTTTGATATATAAGTCTTAATCTTTTATTCAGAAAGTATATCCTGATCAATGTTTAAATGTGATAGGTTACAAAATGAAGACTCTTACTGTTTAAATTGCAGCCTTCAAGGCACGATGAATCGGTTAATCTCCCTGTGTAGTTACACTATGGCAGCTATCATGATGGCGTTTCTTATCACAGTAATTTGATCCAGGCAGAAACTCTTGAAAGGTGATTTCCCTCCATCTTTGATTCCCTTTCATACTCCTGGAATATTTGATTGAGAGGTTGCCAGCTACCCTTTTTCACCCACTTTCTCATCAGCCTTTTTGCATTTGTGTCACATCACCCTAACTAATTTGGAAATTTTGATTCAGCTAGAAAAGCTAGTCATAGATTCTCTTCCAATCAGTCAAGCTAAAAGCTCAAAAGAAACCCACAGGCATGGTTGCTTACAATGTTCCAGAACCAAACATCAAGGGTGCAGAATCTCCTGAGTTGTCTACAAGGTATGTCATTATGCAGCCTTCTCAATCAACCTTTTCAACAGAAACCTTCAAACATAACATGCTTCTACTTGAGGATTTACAAACCCCTAAAGTGCTTAAGTTGTGTTTGAATGAATGTAGGTTGTCATACAGAGATATCTTGGGATGCTTTACAGAGGGGGCAAAAAGCCAAGCAGTTGATTTTTTAAAAATTGTGGAAAATTTGGAACTTTTTCTTCAACATGTTTTAAATTGCTCCAAGTGATAATGCTAGAAATTGAAGAACTTTATCAGTTTTATTCTCATCAGACAGCCAAGCATGCCTCAAACTATGCCTTTTTTTTCCCCCCAAAGTCAGATATCTCCAATATTGAACTAGAAAGAGGTTACATTTCATTAATTGTCCCTGAAAGAAGAGTTTTCTTGGCTCTGTTGGGCTACTTGTCCTGTTGACCTGTAAATGGGATGTATTTGCAGTTACAGAAACAGAAAGGTAAACACCTCCAGCACAGGAAGAACAAGATTTTCAGATCAGCACTGGCAGGCTGCTAAAGGCATAACCAAAATTGTTTAGACAATTGGTGAGGATGGCTCAATCTAGTTCTTGTTCTTACTTGTGATTACAGGAATTAAATAGCTGTGAGCTAGTGTAGGGAGCAAGAGAATTCTTTTTTTCACAGATGGATAGATTTCACTTCATTTGATGTTAGCTTAATAAAAATAAGGCAATAAATAAAATAGCATCACATAGTATCTCTCTCTGGAAAACGACAGGCATCATCAGAGAACAAATATTTATGGTAAATTCCTCAGAGAAGTGGAATGAATCACCTGCTGGAAATGCTCATCTACTTCTACTGTGTTTAGGGCAGGAGTTGAGATCATTGGTTTACTCTAGATGTTTAAATTTCAAATGGCTAAAAGTCAACATTTTTATCAAGTCAATTCCATTTAAGTTTCAAACTTTCCAGTGGAGAAGATTTCCACTTGCATTTCTCTGGCAACGTGTGCATGTACCTCAACACAAAGTCTATACTTCTGTTGCAGTTCTATCATACATTGCTTTGTGACATACTTTGTATATTATAGTTATCCTCTGCCTCATGTAAATCAGGAGAAAGCTAATACCATAACATAAGCATGGCTAGGCAGAATTATACATTTTTGATGTCTTTCACATAAAAGTACTAGTATTTCCAGGCACACATAAAAAGGGGACATTTTTTCTTCATAAAAAGCTCAGGTAGCTTTAATCTACATGAAGTTGTGAAAATGTACTGAATCCT
Source organism: Sterrhoptilus dennistouni (assembly GCA_013397095.1). Classification (NCBI taxonomy): domain Eukaryota; kingdom Metazoa; phylum Chordata; class Aves; order Passeriformes; family Zosteropidae; genus Sterrhoptilus; species Sterrhoptilus dennistouni. Next base: position 208,215 of record VWZU01005686.1, read on the forward strand.
TGACCACTATGTTTCATTTTAGAAAATAAAATCTTTGTGGCTGTATGTGAATTACTTAAGTCAAATGGTAACAGCATTTCAAAGAGAATGTTGTGCAGTTAGAGGGATGTTCTTGGAAAGAATATTGTTCACTTAGAAACCCTATAAAATTTTAGGATATTCATATAATATTAAAAAAGGATCTCTCTCACTTACAATCAATGTATAAACAATTAATAATTAATAGTTAACAAATGTATTTAGTGAGAATTCTTCTCCAAAGAGAGAAACGGTGAATGTAGAAATGAAAATCCCATTTACTCCAGTCCCTGTTGTCATGGCATCAGTTATATCATAATGAGCATCTGCTCACAAACTCATGTAATCCCTTTGTAGGTTTAGGTTGTTGACTTCCTACGTATCTATTGGGTGTACTGTCCAGATTCTCACTTCTGGGATGTTTATGTAACTTCTTAAGATTTTAAACTTTAGTATTTTATGGTCAGTTCACATCTGTTTTTTTCTTAGACCAGCACTTTCTTTAAAGGTGGAGAAATAGTATTCACCATATTGTTGAACAGTCACTGAAAGTCAAGAAGTGGGATTGATCTCAGGAAAATGGTTTGAAAGTTGTGTCTTTGGTCACCTGAAGCTTCATCTACATAGTGAACATAATAGAGCAGTCAACTCTGGAAGATATGACACCTCATTCTAAACCAGACATACGTTAAGATCCTTAGGTACCTCTCACGCCTTCCTCATCCAGTTAGTACTGATTGTCAGACAGATGCGGATGATGTCTGCAGTATCTTTTTTAACAGTGGTATCTATTTTAGCAGCTGAAGTTCCTCCTGTGTCATCCTGTCTAGTGGACATGACCTGGCTTTTCCATCTTAAAGCAATAGCCTTTTGCAAAAGTTCTTGCTGGTAGTCCTTACTTTCCTTGATCTAAATACCAGGGTACTTACATTCATAATTCTCTTGCTCTCCTGATGAGCTCGTTCCTCCTATGTGTTCCTCTGATATTCTTCTGTCATAAGAATAACAGCCACGTCTATGTCATCAGCAGTTTAATTGAAGAACTTACTGATTCCTGTGCTGAAGTTATTATTGAAAATCCTAAATACTAAATACTGGATAATATTAGTCTCAAGATCAAAGCTTTGGGATTCCTATTAGGAATCTTAATTCGAGTCAATAGATTTCTCTTTCAGCTCAACTGACTGTAATCTTTTGTTCATTCCTTCTGCATCTCTGTCATTATTCTTTATCTATCTCATCTTCCTCTCATAACTAACACCTTCATATCATACCAGATGCTTTATTTTTGTCCTAGTGAAATAAATTTAATTCAGCAAGGACAGCATATTCTGTTGGTCTGCTGCAGAGTAGACTGCTTTTGCAGAGCTCACAGTTTACTTTAACTCAAGAATCACAAAACAATAGACAAAGATAATTAACGATGATAATAACAACATGCAGCTTTATTTAGTCTGCAGTCAAAACCTGAAGTCTGTCTTTGAGGCATGAATCAACCAGAAACTGTATTCAGAGCTTCCAGGTTATCTGAAACTGTATTCAGAGCTTCCAGGTTATCTATGAGCCAAGCTGATATCCAGAATTGGAAAACAACAGTCTTGTCATTCTCTTCCTTGTCTTTACTTCATTTTACAGATACTTAGTGCTTATATTTTTTAAGAAGCATCTGCATTAAAAATCTAGAACTCTACCTCCCCTGCATTTTCTCCCTGTAAAAATATTTGTAGGAAGAAATCATTCTCCTCATTTCTCAGGCAAATACTCAATGATTGGCATGATATTTTTGAATACAGATAACTTTTTCACTAGTATTCACTAGCATGAATGTTATATTTTGCAATGTTTTTAAAATACTTTGCAACATTTCAGATGTTTATGTGTGGTGATTCTTTTTATTCAAGCATTAAAAAAAAAATGTAAGGGATTTCTTTCCCAAACAATATAGTGACAGTTGATAAAATCTTACATTTTTTGAATGACATTTAATGATAGCATTTCCATTATTTTCCAGAGAGTGATACTGGTCTAATTACCTTTAAATTTGCCAGTAATCTGTTTGGATACTGCCAGAAAATTTACCATCTTCCTGTTTTTAATAGCAGATGCTAACCAATACACTGATACAATATGAGGGAACCTCAATATGTTTAGTATTTGTCATATATCAAAACATGTCAGTAGAATTAGGAGAGTGGGGCTCTGCTGAAGCTGAGCCATGGTCCCTCTCTTGGCAAATAGTCACACAAGGTAGATGTCTAAATCTGAGTGAGTCACCTTAAGAGTCCCTTCACAGATGATACAGAGAAACAGTTCTACAGCATCATTTGCTTCCTTATAAATAAATGTATAAAATAGATTAAATGAGTCACACCTTAAAAATTCTCATTTCCTTCCCTGAATATGAAGGAGAACTGCAATAACTCACTCATCTACAGAAGTGTAAAGCAAGGTGGAATAAATTGTAGCCTTAATATGTTTGCCCCTATCTGTGACATGAGCAACAGCATAAACACAATGACTGAATATTTCTGAGTCTTTATTCATTAATATTTATAAAGTACTTTAAGATCTTGGGATCAAAGCAGTAAAAAGAGGCAATCAGCACTACATGGCCAATCCACTCAAGTGTCAAAGTCCTATTTTATAGAGTATTGTATGTCTAGATAACCCTTCTCTAAAAATCTTATGAATTAATTGAGAAGATAGTTGGACAACAGAGGCTAGGTGCTTCTGTTTCAGCACACGAGAATAGTGCAGGAGTTTTCAGGGGCATCTTGCTTCTCTTAACCTAGTCATAATATCAGAAACATTATCCTCCACACATCCTACATGTACTGCAAGTCACAAGAGTTGCCTTCAGCCACTCTGCACTGTCCTGCAAACCTCACCATCCTAGCAAGGGGGATTGTAGTACAGTCCTTTCCACCTTCAGGCACATCAGTCTCCTGCCCTATATTGTGACTCCTGAGCACTGCTGCCAGTCCAGCAGCAAAGGCTGGCTCCTTTCTAACTGGAGGAAGCTGCCTGGTGATATACCTGGACCTAAACATTCACATAAAAAAGAAACAACCAACCCACAGCTGCTATCCCCACAGACCACCCCAAAGAACTCTATTATCAGTCACCCATATACTAGAGGTATTTTTTAATCACTGAATACATTTGGAAAGCTAAAGGGGGTTAATGGTTGTTGATTTCCCCTTTCTGTATTTGGGAGGGCTTAAATCACCACATAATGACTGCAAAGTGCTGTTTGCTTATTTTTCTGGAAAAATTGTACACTTGGCACATGGATCCTTCTGATCACATGGAAGGTAAAAGGGCTCTATAAATCCACACATTCAGCCAACATGCATGAATGTTCTTTCAGGTCTTCTTCTTTTTCAGTCTGTGCTACTTTTGCACACACACACACACACACACACACACACACACACACACACACATACACACACACACACTTCCTAGTACATTTTGTATCATTTAAGTTATTTTTGTGTTATATGCTCTTTCTGGTGTTCCCGTGGATTCATTAGGATGAATAATTTCTGTCAATAATGAACACAGGAACCCAGTACATGAATACTTGACGAGATGAATATATGCATAGGTTATACATATCAATTTGTGGTGAATGCATGAAACAAATGCATAAGAAACTGATTTAACTAGCACGAAACACAGATGAAATAGATGGCATATAAATGTAATTATATTACTTTCAGGCAAATAAAACCATGTAGATAGGAGGATGATGGTTATGTGGATCCTGTAATGAACGTCAGGGCACTGGAGAGGCCCCTTGCAAAGATAATGCATCATTTTATGTCTTTTAAAAAGCCACAGTCATACAAAAAGCCAATAAGAAAGCACTGTTAATAGGTGAAAAAATAAATATATTCTGTGGGTTAAGAAGCTAGGAGTATAAAAAATGAAAACTTGTGTATGAAAAGAAAAGTAATGAGAAGTATATGAAATTACTAAGAACCTATCGATCAGGTGGAATCTGCATTATCACCTTCAGTGGATTTTGAATCTGCCGCTAACAGATTAACTGACATGCAGCACAAGCATGAAAATGGTATTATTTATTTTTATTTCTGATCACAGTAAGGATAGATATTTAAAATGGTCATATTTTGAAAATTTCAAAACATTTTAAAATCCCTTTTTAATGACTTGACTTTTTTTTTTTTTAGGAACTTAAACCCAGGGTTTTCTAATGCTTAGACAATTTTGAAATTAGGCAATAATATTGTATGATAAAGTTCACCATTCTGTCATGCCTCTGGGGATGTGATATTTAGCAGTGTATGTGTGGAGGTCCCAGTCTTCCAGCCAATTAGTTTTATTTCCTCCCCTCTTTTAGTGCTACAAAGTATCTCAAGTTTCTAATAAAACAATGTACAACTCCTTATCTGCTACAACATATATCTTTAACCCACCATCATTTTATTCACAACTCTTTACAGGCACAACTCTAAGCCTATGTTTCACAATCAGGTGATTGTGAAACAATTCCTTGGTACCTTGGTTGAGCCTTACACATCTTTTAGCATTTTCTCAAGAGTTTCTTCAAGAAACTCACAGTAAGAATAAAAGGCAAATAATGTTTACTCATTTTGTGGTTGCCTCTCATTTTCCCTGTGGCCTTCCCTGTTTCCTGGGCTCCTGAATGCCAAGGCACAGACTGGCTAGCTTAAATTTGAACCTCGGTCCAGGGCTCATCACGAGCAACCTCATTCCTCTCCCATAAAAATGAGCTCCATGAAACATGTGATATCTCACAAGGTTGCCTATAATGGGTCTGTGGTCTCCTGTGACCCCTCTTGTTATCAGAGAGGTTATGCTCTGTGTCATGCAGCATAAAAGCGAACACTCTGAGTACTCAAGAGTTAAAATATACCTTGGCTGTTTCAATAAAATGCAATTTAATACGGCAAGAAACACATTTCATATCTAATGTTGACATTGAAGGATCATGTATTTCTTTTTTACCAATAGAAATGACAGTGATTCATCAGCTTTTATTCCATTTTATATTGCTCTGGTGCTCTATCAGCCAGAGAAATGCTCTAATTTTTGGCAAAGTTTATCCACTGAGTTCTTTTCCTTGTTGCCTTTCAAATAAAAAATATTTCTTGTAGAAGGCACTCACATTTTTCGCTATATTCCCGGTCTTCCCACCTTATAGCTTCCCTGTCACTCTGGAATCCACAGCTCAATATTTCCTATAGCTTCTTTTTCAAAATGAACATATATAGCAGTGTGAATCCTTTCAGAGTTCTTGACTATTTTTCGTGTCCTTGCATCCTCTGTTTTATTTTTAGAGTTTCAACATGCATCCCTAACTTTATATGCTGTGCAGTTTGAATTGCCCTAGACTCAGAGGATTTTCTGAGATCAAACAGCATCAATATTAATTACTAATAGAGTTTCGCTTTTAAAATAAACTTGGATTCAGTATACTGAGACACCATGTTAGCAATTAATGCATTACATTTACTTTTACACATGATCCATACATTTTAAACATGGAAACAAGAATTGTTTAGATTCAAGTTTTGTATTGAAAAAGTTTTGACATCAGGAGTTGAATTGGTTTGTATATTTGAGGTTTGGACTAAAATTACATAAAGTGTAAATCTCACAGAGGCAGCTGTCATGAAGCCTTTATTCCATGAGTTAAGGGGAGTCTTAGTCACTTCTACATGTTACATTCAGCTAGAATATTAAAAAAAAATCCAGAGAGAGAAAAAATTAAAAAGAGGTTAATATTCAAACCTAAACTAAAATAGATTCCTCTGTGCATTCAGTTTTCTTTTGCAAATTTGACTCCTTGTACTTTCACCTCTACTTGTATTTGGAAGAGTTTGGGATGCAGAGGCTTAGATGGGTTAATATTCATTAAAGGTGAATAATGAAGCAGACCATATTTATATGAAAACACACACCAAACTGTTCCTTTTGCAAATTAGGTTGCATATCCACATCCGACTGAAAAAAAAAAAAAAAAAAAAAGAGACAAGAAAAAGAATATTTAGAAGAGCAGGAATTGTGGGAAAGTTGTGAACAGTCAAAGATTGTCCTCCCACCTGACATGGTCTGAGTGGCAGGCCCTGGCAGTAAGAAAGAACAACTTCTCAAGCACAGTAGTAAAAATACCACAGCTGTCTACTCAAGATGGCTTAGAATTTAAGTATAAAGCAATAAAGTAGAATCTCACTTTTCTAAGGAGCATTCATTTTCTAAAAAATATGTCATATTTCTGTGAGCCATAAGCCAACTCTACCAGCTAATCTCAAGATCTAAGATATCTGGGTACACCATTTCATGGTACCAAAGTATATTCTTATGCTCTTTCACTCTGTCCATTTCTTCTCACCAACATCTCCACTCCCAAATCAACACCAAGGCTAAGAGGACACTCTGTGATTCTGCTAGTAGTGAAGGCGTAAACCCATATTTAAACTAGAATATAATTTCCTGAATATATTTTGCTCTTGAAAAATAATGTGAAAAGATAGAAAGAAAAAGACAAAAGTACAGCCTCTGACCCATAAGAGGTGTTACTAGAGATGCCAAAGAAGGCAATTTTAAGACATAGTGAACAGATTGAGGCTTAGAAATACTAGAAATTGCATTAAGTTAGAAAACAGCACATGTGTGAGAGTCTCTAGAAAGGCACACAGTATGAAACACACCAAAAAAACACCTATTCTCCCTTTTTATGTCTGAGACATCATAGAAGAAATCATAAGCTTAGTGTAGATTCTTTATGTTTTGCCAAAGGTCTGGCTGGAAATGATTCTGCTGCCATAAAATCTGTTTATGACAGTATTAAAGTAAGTATATCACTCTGAACATGCTGTCTATTCTACCCCAAATAAAGGCAGCAGGGAGACCTGAAGCTCATGTTAAAAAAAAGGGTAGGGAAGAGACCTCAGCAAGAGCATTGGCACGACCTCACCACTGTATCATGCAAGGATCATGGGCTGCCAAGAGGGAGTAGGTAGTTAGTTGTCTTTCAGAAACCAGCCTCAAGAGCTTTCTAGGAAAATGTGAAACAAATTTACTGACAATGTCTGAGCTGCATGTATTTTGGTGCCATGAGAGCAGCAGTAATTGTGGGGCAGTGTGTCTGCTGCTGTTTTGTAGTGTCTGCAGCTGTCAGTGTTGGTAGTAAATGAGTATCCAGTGGGCTTTGCCCATTTTCCCTTCAGTGTCCATGTGTTTTATGGGCTTGAAAGTTAAGGAGGAAATAGAAATGCTTGTAGGAGGAAGTGCTTTTAATACATCATAGTATTTTTTACTTGTGACTTTAGTGTTAACGTGATTTGCAGCTCTTTCATGTTCTCCTTTCATTCTCTCTGCCCTGATTTTTGCTGTGCAAACACTGATATTTCCTGATAGAAGGAGACTTTAAACAGCCCACAAAGATTGACTGCTTTCATGCTTCCAAATTTTCTCAGGCAGTTAAGCTCAAGAGACCAGTGAAAGAGCATGGATCAAGTAACTTATTGACACGCACTCAGACAAGCACTGGGGAAGGGAGGACATGAGCCAGCTGCCCTGATATGAAAGGGCAATATGATTTTACATCCCAGGGCCATCACCCCACTTGACCCATGTGAAACCAGCCCAGGCTAGACAGCTTCTCTGTGCCAAATTCCTGCCTCACATTCCTAGGCTAGTTCAGAAGTAAAAACCCAGAAATACCACACAGGCCTTTTCAAGGAAGAGTCATCTTGTTAGTAAAGAGCAAAGCTATTTCTGACGGTCATCCCTTCAGTGTTTGTGCATCCTGAGTGTATTAATCTATATCAGAATATATGGGAGATATATATGTATATATATATCTACATACATATATGCATGTACCTTACTTCATGAAAGCAAATGGCCCCAAAAAAGTGAAAGTGGTACAAATCTAGGAAGGACTGAGAATATTAAGGGAGGGAGTGGAGTCTGTGGGGAAGGAAGGAAGGAAGGAAGGAA
>VWZU01005686.1:218486-236161 GCA_013397095.1 Sterrhoptilus dennistouni
TTGGGGGTTTGATTTTTGGGGGTTTTTTTGGGGGGGGGGTTGGGTTTTTTGGGTTGTTTTGTTTTTGGGGTTTTTTTTGGGTGGGGAGGGTTAGAGTTTTGGGGGTTTCTTTTCCCCATGCTTTTCTATATGATAGCATGTACAACTTTCCAGTTAAAGTTTGAAGAGATTTTCTGGATTGCTTTGGTTTTTTTCTGAATGGTGGTACACTTTTTGCCTGGCTTCTAGCACTTAATTTTTCAACAGCCTCCAGGCTGCTCCTAGGCTTCTTTTGTTTTGGAAAGCTGCTTTTATGAGGTTTTTTGCTTTTTTATTTGTTAATTTTTGACCAGTCACTCCATTGTTTGCACAATTCTCTTCTTGAAAATCAGTACTGTAGTAACTATTTTGTCCTGTACATCACTCCACTTTATATCCAAGAGACCCTCCTTTCTTGTGATTTCTGAGGTATTTTGTTCCAGGAATCAGACATCTACTGTCTCCAGAAAATTTATCTCCTGGCTCATTTTTCAGTACTGATGTGTAAAAGCACATGTAAGTTTCATTCCCTCGCTTAATATTGCTCAAGGAAATAAAATGGTGGTCTAATTTACCTTTATTTTTTAATGCAGTTGTGATTTTTTTCCTCTCTTGGCCTTTTCAGACTCACTGAACATTACACACATCCAATTTGTATGTTGCATTATTCCACGTGTTCTTCCATATCCATGCATTTTCTTCTGTTTCTAGTTTAGAACAAATCATAAATAAGTGTTAAGTTACAATGACACCTTGTGAAGTCTTGTCCCTTTGTGTGCAAAGGCCAGTTACTCTGCCATCACAAGAAGTTATCTGAGTGTCTGATAGTTGATTCTCTGCTGTCACCAGCTGTCTCACTCTCACTCCTCTGCCACAGAAGCAAGGGCACAGCAAGATGACACTAATGTCAGGTGGAGTGAAGGGTCTCAGTCAAAGCCACTAGAACCCTCCCTTGGGATCTAGTCCCAGGCATCCCAGCTGACTCATGTTTGCCCGCCACACAGGGTCAACATCACAGGAATGTAATCCAGAACTTCCCACCCCTTCTGGTCTTTCTGGAGACAATTTTTTTCCCCTTTTTTTCTTCCTTGCACTTTTCCTGAACAAGACTGCCCTGCAGTTGTCCCCCTTGCCACTGGCAGCAACGTAATATTTCTCCAAAAGCCAATGGCACTAATGGACTGCACAAATCACTGCCACCTGGTGAGCCTGACCAGGTAAATAATGATCTTGTGGCACAAATCATTCTATATGGGTCGTTGACCACAGTCAGAAAATTTCAATTCAAGTGCAAGGAGATGGAAGAGTAAAAAAACGAAGATTTTCTGCCAAGATGGTGCATTTTCCACTGTCTTTTCTATGAAGTTTAAACTAACCTGCATGCTAACAACAGGCATGACTTGCTCATCTATTGGTAAGTGTGACCTGATGCATTTTTGTTTCTCATCATGTTTTTATATCTGGGAGCAGTTCAAGCACAAGGGACTCAAGAATCATTTCCAGAAGAGAGATAAGAAATAGATGGTGCTTTTTCCTTCTCCAGAGAGAAGTGGGACAAGTAATGCAGGATTTTGCATCTGTGACCATATCTAATGGCGATTGCCTATAAGAAGCATTTCCTCAGTGAATCCATATTATTTTCACCAGCTCCATGCAAAGATGATTCCAATGACTTTAAATTTTTTTAATAAAATTCTAATTCTAGAGCAGATTTAGTTTCTTTTTATCTGTTTGATTTATTATTTTTCTTGAAGCTAAGGCATAGAAAATGACATCCAGAACTTATTAACAATTTAGAGTAGGAGTGTTTCAGCTTTTTCTTGACTTTCCTGACTATTTCTATCTGCAAAATTTAGAGAGCATCTCAGAATTTCCACCCACTCTCTATATAAAGTAAGCAGTTCATTACAACCAGTTTATTTTCTGAGTCTGATGCAATAAGCCCCTTTTCTAAGATATTCTTATGTTCCTCTTCCTTTTTTTCTCCTTTACACTATCCTCTCTCTTCTCAATATGTTAGACATAAAGTCCTAATTCAGAGGTTCTTTAACTAGATAGGAGCATGCCTGAAATTTTTTATCCGTCACTTAACATAATTCTGTAATATTTTATACAAGGATGTCCTTGTTCTCTGTAACCACATGATGAGTGAGAAATTAAAGTATGAGGTTTTCCAAACAGCATTAACTGCAATTCCTGCAAATTCACATGCCTTTGCCAGATGCAATGTCTGTGACTGTTTCTGAAATATGCATGCAACAGAAAAGCATACTCTACATGGAAGAAAAATCCCAGAGTTTTATAGAAAAAAAAAAAAATCCCCACTGTAAACATTAGGAAATGACAAATACTCTTAGGACATATTTATGTATCCAAAACAATATCAATTATTAAAGTGAAAGGGGAAAAAAACAAAATTTAACTAAAAATAATGCAGAGTGTTTAATAGATTTGTTTAATAGTCATAAACAAATAACCCATGAATACTTTAAAACAGTTAGTGTTGCAGGAAGCAGACACCCAGAAGATTTTATTAAATATTCAAACATTTATGGCGTGTGCTCTAGAGGTTAGAGCAGAGGCCTGACAGTCAATAGAGCTGCCTTAAATCCCTGCTTTGCTGCACATCTTTCCTGGAATGGGCAAACCACCATGAACACAGCTGTTCTTGTGCTGTAGTGGGGACGGAATTGTGCTGACCAAGATTTGTGTCAGCTGTGCTGATGAGCAGGTGCCACTCTCAGGCTGAGGAGAAGGTAACTACTGGTTTTGCTACAGGAGTCTGTGTGATGACAAAATGCTCCATGAAAATGCATTTTTAGGACACCTCTATGTTCATCCTGACCTTGTCAGGGCATAGGCTTTGGCCTTTTTTACCCCACTATGGCAACAACCACGAATATAACCAGCTCAGAATATATGACTGGTCTCAAATAAACCCAGTCTGTGTCTCATCAGCTGCTGCTGTTGCCTAAATGAGTTCCCAGTGCCAGAGAGACCAAAACATATCAGGAACGGGGAGAGGAAACCCAATGGGACCAGCAGTTCAGAATACCTGATCAGTGCTCACTGTAAATGGAAACAGGTCCAAGGAAACTGCATGAAGCAGTTTCCACCTTTTCTCCTGCTTGTTGAGATGAGGAAAGCCTGAATAAAGAGCCCATGTTGTGCCACTGGTAGCTTTACAAGTGGGGAGCTGGAGTAATGATTCTGTTGTACTATGTGAAGACAATACCCACTGATGATTTTCCTGATTTTCTTGTATCTTTCTTTGCAATCTGAATATATACTTCAGGTACCTTAAAACTGGTAAAGGAATAATTTTTATGCTATGTTTATAAATTAATTATATGTGGGATGTGAATTAATTAGTAGGATGAAGGTCCATAAATATCCGGAGACTCCAAAAAGATCTGGGTGGATAAGATCTGAGTCTCCAGTTTCCAGCTCTCCCTGGGTGCATTATCAGTAAATCTTGGATGAACTACCCTCATGGAGTTATGAATAGTAAAGAAAAAGGACAAGTGGACTATCATATCTTGCTCAAAATTTTGATTTCCCCCAATGTGTGGTTCTCCCAAGGTGTTACCTAGGAGACTGCCAGTAACATGCATGACTGGCACAAATTCCAAAGGGTAAAACATGCCCTGAGGATACTGGGGGTTGCACCCACCCCTCCTCAAGTGTTGGTGCCCTGAGAGATGTGCTTGAGGCCAGAAAGAGGGCTGCTGACAAGATTGAGTCCAAATAAAACATTGTTCTCTTCTCTTAGTTCATTTGGCCTGCCAGCTGGTCTACACAGAAAAGAAGTGAAGCAGAAAAGTTGTGAACACTGACAAAAGATGCCCTCAGAGCTTTCTAAAAGTCATTTACTGCCTTCACAGATTCTAGCCTGAGTCTCCTTCTTGCAGGTAAATATGATTGAGGTGATTGATCCTAACAGACTGTAAATCTAGGGAACAATACCCAGCCTTTGATTTGTTATGAGGTATTGGAGGACGCTTAGTAGGGCACTGTCAGCAGGCAGGTGGGCATTCCCTGAACAGGTGCAGCTGTAAACTGGTTCAGATGGTGATTCTGTGCAGAAATTTCTAATGAAACAGACTGATTTATTTTCTTGTGACATCCCTAAGCTGAGGCACCCCAACACTCAACACTATGAGCTCTAAAAAACTAAAGTGGCATCAAAGAACTATTGGTTCAGATGTAGGACCAGCAGCAGGTGAGCCTAAAAACTGAACTGAGGGTTGGGAGGGTGGCCCTGCAAAGTCACAATGGCACAGCAGCAGAAACTCTGGTGAGCAGAAGTGACAGCAGGTTTTTCTTGCCATGGACTCACTTGTGACATGGGTGAAAGTGTGAAATGCAACTGCTTTTGTATCTAGGCAGGGAATGGAGGGCATAAGATTTTGTGGCTGCTCCATAGCCAACCACATATCTACATTAGGAGAGTGCCCATTAAGCCTCTTGTGAGTTGCACAATCAACCATAATTAATAGTAAAAAAGGAAGTCAGTTCCACAGCTCATCCTCTGGCCCCCTGGCCCTGCCCTTTTCTCTGTAAGTCTTCCCCCAGAGAGGAGGTTTTAGCAAGTTTCTTTTGTTTCTTTAGAAAACATCTTAAGGCAGAATGCAAAGCATGCATTTTTACTTTCAGAAAAAGGTAAAAGAGAAGACAAATATCCTTGTTTTCTTGTAATCCAGATTCTAAGTAGATTTAATGGCCCTGTTAGTGCTGGGCAAAATTAAGACCTTATGAAACATGTTACAAAGTACCTTTGTAGATCTCATTTTCAATAAAAAAAAGGGTTTAGGTCATGTCGAACAATCTGCAACTTATTAGCACTTTGCCTTCAATAGGTCACCTTTCATGGTATAATACTCTGTTTTCATTAATGACTGAATCCAAAAAGGCTATATTTTTGCAACTCAAGCAAAATATATTACTGATATTGTAAGCACAAATATAACGAAACACAAAACACTTAACTACAGATCTCATTTCTCACACAAATCTGTCAGATGCAATGCTTTTCTCCAAATGCAGTGATCATTACAAGAACAGCTTGTACTCTTTAAACTTGAAATGTTAGGTGTAATATTTGTTGTCCAGCCAGGAAAGAAAGGAAAAAAAAAAAAACAAACAACAAAAATAAACAGAAAATGCAGACTTGGACATGTTCAATCTGGTTTACATCTCAGAATCATGCACACCTGAGAAGAAAGAATATGAGATAATGTAAAATTTAGTCTACTTAGATTTTAATAGATAAAACTATGCTAGATACCAGTTATATTAATTTGTTGGGTTTTTTTTAAATTTCTTTGTGAGTCCATTTTGTTTCAGGTTTGCTCAAAGAATATTTTTATTAGTAATAAAAAGCTCCCCTAACCTTTATAACAGCAGTTACTTTGAAACATAAAAACCTGACTCTATGCTCACATTTCTTAAAGACTATTCCACCATATGGACTTGTTATTATTTTTCACTGGTCATTTTCTTTTGAGGGCTTTTACTGGTCCAGCCTCTTTTAGGACACACCTTATATGGAGAAACAAGATTCTTCTCCATAGAAGGCAAGGAGAAGGAGGAAGGGTAAGTAACCCCCTCCTGCTTCATCCTTTGCAAAACTGAGATAACACCTCTAACCCTTGTACTGTACAAAGTATGCTTGTTCCTTTAGGAGAAATACATTATTTGTTTTGACCAAACAATCCTCCCAGTTGATGAGTCACATGCAAGCAGTTGCATTTGCATGGAATGCATTGGTAGACACTTGTTCACTGTGGACTAAAAGAAGTACCAGTAGGAGATGAGATCAATAGTAACTGTCAGAAGAGAAAAAAGTTGAAATTCTCTACAGCTCTGCTTCATAAGTGCAGCCTGAAAGCAGAAATCAGTACTACCTTCAGTCCTCTCTGCCATAAACATTGGCAAGGAATTTCAAGCACCAGCACATTTTTTCCTTATTTCAGTGACGTTCAGAAGGATTTTTTATTATTTTTTTTAAATTCTGGAATAAGATCTTGGAAACTGATGCTCAACTGATGCTCTGTGTCTTCCCTGTTAGTGCACTAACCATGACATAAAAGACACCCTCACACACTCTACTTCCCAAAAGGGCAAATATGGGGAGATATTCTCATTTCTTTGCATCTCATGAGTGGTTCACAGGCACTGAATGATAATCTTCCTAAACCATGCTGAGGGAGATTTCAGCAACAGTCTTCAGCAATGCCCAGTTATTAGAGTAGGCTGCAGAAGCTGACAACATATTGGTCCTCCTTCAGACCACCAGCAGTTTTCATCTGAACACTGTTCCTCCCATCACCCACGGAGTCCCCTCTTGCACCTGCTCCTCTGTGAGTCTGTCTTTTTGAATGGGGTTGTGAAGTACGCATGACTTCGGATTTAGCTAATCCCCATGTCACATGCAAAGCCAGCAATTCCTGACCTACTGGAGACACATCTCTTTCTGCATCCAGGCAGTATCTTTGCCATTCTCATGCCAGTGTCTCTCTCATACAGCTCATTCCTTGGTTAAACAGACTGAATAAAACACACACACAAAATGTTTAATATATGAACTACAGTCAAAAGTAGGAAATCTGAAGGTCAGCAGTCCCAAGCAACACCTACAGTCACTCAGGAATCAGTTTTAGAGCTCAGAACTTGAATAAGTCCTGCACTTTCTGTTTCCCCTTCCTCTTTCTTTCTTCATCTTTTGAACAATAGATTTCTGTGCTTGTTTTGTTTTATTAACTATTTTTACATGCCCTATCAACTGAGTTATGAAAGTCGTGATTAAATAGAGCTATCAATTTTCCCTTGCTTACTGAACAAGTGCTTTTAGAAGAGGGAGGTATCTGGTTGATTTGGAGTGATCTACTATTCTTAATTTTATCACATTTTTAATTTACCTCAGTGGATTACATGTTCTTCTGCTCAAAACACATTAACAATACCACTCCACTAAGGATCAGAAGTTCATTGATTAATGTGTTCCTTTCATGGTGTGTGGTTTGATTTGGTTGGGGGGCACTGTTGAGGTTTTTTGTCTGTTTGGTTTTTAACAGAACAGGGATCTAAGGTGATTTCAAATGTTAAATCCACTCTCTAAAACAGTAGTACATGTTAATATAGTAAAATAGGTAATATTTATTCATAAATTGGATGCAGAATCTACAAATTTGAGCACTATACTAATGTCTGAGTGAAAAACAGGTAAGATGACTTATATGAGAAATTTTTGTGCAGAAGCAGAATTTTAATTCTGTTTCCATTCTTAGTAGATTGGAAATGATTTCTCATCATACTGTGGATTTTAACTGGTGTGTACATCCTTGCAAGTGATAATCATGCACATTTGGGAAATTACTCCCATAAATGTTTTTCCATTTGAGAATCTGATGTTCTAAGTATCATGTTCAGCACATATTGGAAAGAAGGTTGCAGTTAATATATGGAAACATCATTTGTATTTAATCACGCAGTTGGGAGTAGTTATAGTAACTAAGTAGATGCAGACAGTTTAAAATGCACAGATTGTTACTGCAACCTAGCTTGCCACGGGCACTTTTTCCCTTTGATAGCTCAAGTGCCGAATAAATAAAGTACAATCAATGCTCAGAACTGGTGGAAAAAGCTGTTCCATGTAGGTTATGCTGTCAGTCCTGTTAAATAAGGCCGCACAGCTTAGCTATGATAGTGTGAAAACAAAGGGCATATGGGCAGCTTTATTGCTGCCTTTTGCACGTTGTCTCTGGCATCCAGAGGGCACAGCAGCAATTTCGCCAGGCTTAGCTGGGCTCCCCTTTGTGCCTGGGTGTTTTTTACAGCAGATGGAAGCTGGGCCAGGACATTTGCCATGTCTCCAAGCATCTGTAGGATGCCAGCTGCATGCACAGGGTCAAAGGTGTGATGGGATGGCTCTTGTACTGGGTCTCACCTGGCAATTTATGTTCAGCACCTTTCTGTTCACACAGTGTTTAATCCAGTGTTTGACAAATATTGGAAAATAAACATGTGTTTTTCCAGTAATCATTCAGGGACTGAGTTTAAAGAAAAAATTTAAATTAAACTAGAACCTAAAATTATTTTCTCAAATGTTATCAATCTACAGACACAGGTACAACAGTGGTCAAAATACAAATGTATAGACCTTCTTTCTTATTAAATTTACATGAAAACTGTCAGAATATTGGTTATTAAATCTTAATAAACTTTCTCAGTAGAAATGATACAAAATATATGCTGTTATATGTATATATTGTGTATATGTTCTGATATGTGTGCAGATATATGCACATGAAAGGAGACCCTGCAAAGGAGGAAGCAAATGATTCTGTGTTTGTATGAATACAGTACAATTTGTTTTAAGGCACTTACATACAGAAAAAATGGCCATCAGAGAAAAGCTGAAGCTAGAGAAATCTATCAATAGATGTACACTACCATGCCTAGTTTTTAAAGACTCACTTATGTAAGCTTCCTATAAAACATTGAAACGCATCTATGCCCTTATACTATGGCAGAATTGTTGATACAAAATTTGCTGTGTCCTACATTACTGTTACACATGATGTTTGTTTTTCCTTCCCTCCTTTTCCAAGGTATAAATGAACTGCTTATGTGGAGTTCAGTAACATAACTGTACAAAATTAGTGACAAAGAGAAATGTCAGAGTTGATATTCCTGACACAGCCTTTTTAACTCTTGTTATGTCTTAGGTTTGCATATCAGAGATGGAATAATGCAGCAGTCCAAGATCCCAGGAGGCTCTCTCTACCATTGTCTTTTAGGTTTTTAGCCTGTGGCCTTGATTGAAAAGAGAGCTTCAATTGGGACTAGTCATTCATTATTATTAAAAAATGGGCATTCTGGCATTCCTTTGTGAAGAAAAAAATGTAAAAAAAAAAATAAAAAAAAAAAAAAGAGAGAGAGGAGTTTAAAATATTTGCTCTCTTTTCCTATGTAAAAACTTCTTAGATGGAATTTGACAATTGATGTTGAAGTAGAGTTAGACAGCCTTTGAAACACTTACCTGGTCCACCAACATTATGGAGGATCTAGTTCACTGCAGTTTAGATTTATAGACAGCATTTTGCTTTTCTGTGATCAAAATGCCTGTACAGTTTCAAGGGCTTATCATCACAGTCGAATCCA
Organism: Sterrhoptilus dennistouni; assembly: GCA_013397095.1. NCBI lineage: Eukaryota > Metazoa > Chordata > Aves > Passeriformes > Zosteropidae > Sterrhoptilus > Sterrhoptilus dennistouni. Next base: position 227,670 of record VWZU01005686.1, read on the forward strand.
CACAGAGCCTAACCTAAGAACAGCAAAGAAAAGCACACTTTTGAAGGGCTTTGATGCTCCCTCACATAGCCATTCAGTGGCTATAATGGAAGAGGAGTACATGACAGACTTTGGTTGTGCCTGTCATTCATAAATCTCAGTAACATATGCCAAGTGTTCCAAATTTTACAGGGAAATTGTGCCAGTACCTCATTCAGCGCAGAACGGACTCTCACTGCTTTAATAATGTGCATTTTTATTTATTCATATTACTGAAGATATAGATATGTTAAAATTAGATTATTTTCTTTTCAAGATCTCTTTAATATATTTACGTAATTTGGTGGATGGTGTAACCTACCAGATCACAAGAAGAAGGATTGTTGATATGTTTTATACCTCTGGTTAAAGAAAAAAATATGTGCAGGCACTTACAGTTGAGAAGTAAGCAGAAAAATGACAGATTTAGTATTATATGCAGGATAATGTTTTTCTTATTTCTTCAGTCTGAGTAAAGTCCTTTTTAAAGCAGTTTGGAAAAGGATTAGGACTTGTAACACAGATGTGGTTGAGACACTAGATTAGCCAGAGGCTAGGTGTTTTTGCCACTGGCTTCAGCAGAGCTAAGATTTTGGTCCATGGTCTAATTCTGTAATCTTTCATCAACAAAAATGCTTGAGTATCAAATGTATCAGAAGTGTTCCTTCACAGCTCATGATCAAGGCTGTGAACATGCAGTAAATACAACAGAGAAAAGGGAAAACTTTTTTTTTAGGGAATGTAGTCATTCAGATGAGTAGCCATAGGCAAATGCTGCTCTGTTTGACTCTCTTATTTGCTTCAGATGTATTTCTGGTAATACAGCTTTCTCTTTTGCAGCATATTATCCTGTCTTAATCCAAAAGCACATATTACTTCTGTATTGTTCTATCTATTTCTCTGTCTGAGATTAACATTATCAACTGCATAGCCCATTCCTTGAGTCTCATTTCTGTGATTGGCTTTATACATGGCTTAATTCTGGTGAATATGTGCTTTATACTTTTATTTTTAATCCTTAAGAAGAATCTTTTATTTTTACTAAGAATACATATTTCAGCCCTGCATATTTCCCTCCTCTTTTCCTCCCAATAATTCAGTCTACTATTCTCATCAAAACAATTAACAATTATGCATTTACTTCTATTCCTTTGATAAAAATGAGCAGTTAAATTATTTTAGCAGAGGAAAAATCCTGTTATGTAAAGGCCTTTTCAATTGTTTAATTAAATGATTCTTTCTGAAACGCAAAACAAAATCTCCAGATGCTCATTAATTGTAAGAGTTACTGGGGATGTGCAAGTCATGTCCCACACTCCCTGAGAATTCAGAGATTCATCTCTATTAAAGAAGTCCCCTAGCCTTCTCTTGGTATCAGAAGTCCTTTTGCATCCAAATGTGTGTATTGCATCTCTGTGGAAAACACATCAGGTCAAAGGGTCCTCAAAACCTTCAGAGAGTGAGAGTCAGGAGAGGGTGCATTCTTCCCTCATGCCCTTCCTTCATTCCATGCCCCCTCCCTCCCTAGGCATCTGTGCTCAACTGCAGCCCTCCTCACCAGCTTTTCTCTGCAAGGCTGTTCACAGACTACCTCTCTCATTTTTAGCAGACTTTCTACTCTTTTCCTTTGAAGATGTCTGCTACATCTGCTCTCTGGAGGCAGCACACAAAGAACTTCCAAAAAGGAAAAAAAAGAAGCCAATACATTTGTGTGGTCATTGGAGTCAAGGTTTCGCTCTTCATTGACATAGATCTGAGACTGAACCTTCATTTTCCATTCATACTGGCTGGAATGTTCCAGTCTACTTGATGTACTCACCTAACCCACATCCATCTGAGTAATCTTTAGGCCCTGCCAGTGCAGATGACAACTAAACTTGCTAAGCCCCCACTTTAAATGAGATGTGAGTGGTGCTAATTGCCTGCTCATTGCCAGACTGAGAAATATGTTTTCCAGATTTCACAAAAAGAGAGTGACTTGTTGGCTCGAACTTCTCATCTTCCTTCATCACTTTGAGTATTTATTATTACCTTATTCTCCAGTAATACCTCAGTTCTAAATTAGCTCAATGACTCAGTAATTGGCAGTGTTTCTGTGACATTGCCACTGAAATGGTATGGCGGCTGATTTCTTCATCACTTTTTTATATAACTCACAATACACACAAGTCAGGTGAGGAATTTTTCCTTTTGCAGACTAAGCTCCAGGTTCCAGGCTCTACTGAAGCCTGTCAATTTTCTCCTTTGACCTGAGTGATTGCTGGCCTTAGATTCCAAATAGATTGACACATAGATTTTATAAGATCTTTGGGATTTACAGTCAGAAATCTGTTTTAAAAATGTGTTTTCAATCAAATTATATTGAGTAATCTGCCTATCTATTCTTTCGTAGATAATATTTTAAATCTTCTTTGTAAAATTTCACTATTCCCCTTTAGCCTCAGCTGTTTTAACTTCATGGAACAGAGCTATCAACATCCTCCATGATAGAGTTCTTGCATGCCTCACACAGCAGTCATTTCCAAATTGCTTAGGGGTTTTTGGAAAGCAAAATATTCATACAAATGGTACATTTTTAAAATTTCGTTGATCTCCCACACCATATGGGAGTTCATAGGATCCTATTGTTGATCTACAAGAAAAACATTGCTGGATTGGCCTGTTCACAATGATGGTTACTAGACTTAACATGAGAAATTCAAAATACTGTAATACAATAATGTCACTAATGAGTGGAGTTGCATCTCTCCCTAACAGGGAAGCTTCAAAGAGTTGAGAAAGTTTCATTGTGAGTCCATGTAAGATACATCATGCATGAAAGTAAAAGGAGGAGGAAGGAAGTATTCCCACCTGAAAGGACTTTACTGTATAAAGCTACATGTGTAGCTACAAAGCTAAAGCTGTATGTGAAAATACAAAAGTCACTCAATAACAAAAGAAAAAAAGAAATGGAAAATAGCATGGATCAATTTACTAGAGGTTGTTGAGATGTAGATCATATAATCAGAAAACATCTTGAGCTTATGATTCAGTGTAAGCATGTAAGTAAATCACTTTTCCCTTCCTCTCTCCAAGAATAAAAGTATATTTTGAGTATTTATTCTGTAAAATATTGTCAGGCAAATCATTAAATAATGTTGGGTTTTTTAAAAGAAAATCCAACACTGAATGGGGAGTGCAGAGAGAACATGGGATCCAATAGGGTCAGCCCACCACAAAAATGGAAAACTGGATAGAGATCTTTGTACTTTATCTCTGCATAATTTCCTTGCCTCATAGCTTCCCATGGCTCATGCGTCTTCCAGAAATGCCACACATGATGCTGTTACTAATCTGTGATTTACAGCAGCTGCAGAACAATGAAATGATGCCTAAAAAAGTAAATGAGTGAGTGAAACACTTCTATAATACCAAACACTACAGGTTGCCCTGTATAGGGGCAACCCATATAGGAAATACCTAGCTTGAAATAAACTTAATACAATGGAGATTTCCAGTAGATAGTTTGCCAGTAGGTCTGTGACTCCAGAAGGACCACCCCTGACGCCTGTGGGTTCCTCTTACAAGCTGTCATTCCCTTTCAAACTGTGTTTTGGTGCTACTGCTGCCCCCAGAAGAAAGAAAAGAGAGCAAAGTAGTCCACAGTAGGCACTGCTGGTGACCTTGACACTTAAAGGGAGGCCAAATAAACTGGAAAGATGTGCAACCAAAAGCAATGAAAGGCAAAGATTTTCTAGAATAATGTAATTAGGCTCTGTAATTCTCTGCCATAGCTATTATTTGGAATTATTTCAAAAAAGTGACTACATGTGCATACCTTTAACAAGAATATTTGGTTATCATCAATTGTAACAACAGTTTGGAATGAGAACCTTGAAGATCCTTGTACTGGCCTTTGGCAGAGACAGAGAAAATCTCATGATCCACCCATTCACATGATTTCTAACAAACCTAACCACTCCTTAGACAGCTGTCATCATTTCAGTGTACTCTAAAACTCAGGGAATACCAAATAAATAAATGTCTCATGACTGTCAATGCCAGAAGGATACTAAACAGATCAGATTTGTTTCCCTCAGAACATCTATTGTTCCTTTGAAAATAAAAAATATTAAAGGTTTAGGTGATATTGATTTGCCTTTGATGTTTTGCCCTGTTCTAAGAAAAGTTGGTTAAAAAGGTTAATAAGTAGACACACAACATGGATCATCTGAATGATTTCAAAAATGAAGCATACATTTAGCATGCTTTCCCTATCAGGGGCAGATAAGGAGTTATTTTGTTATTTCAGATTTTTCTTTTTGTATAAAGTATTTTTGTTTCTGGCTTTTGCTGAAAGTTTGCAAAGGGAAAAATGTTCCTTCTCTATGAAGCTGGCTTTATAATTTTGCCAGATGAAAGTATTACAGTGGTTGGGTGTGTATGGTAGGTCCAATCAGTGACTAGTGCTGATTTATTGCATTTTTTTTCAATAAGACTGTTGCTCAGTTCCTTTGGAAATCATACAGAGGATTATCTGGATTTTAAATCAATATCAATAAATCTAGGGCAATTTGCTTGGAACATCTAATTACTTTTCCCCTCCCACTAGATTTTCAGGCCAGCTTGTTACCTCAGGGCTTCAAATACCTTGGGATCCATCTTTCTCTTAGAATTGTTCTCAATTAGCTTTGCATGCCTGCTTCAAGATCTTGGAATTGCCAGTCCTAGGTGGCAAAATCTTGAATTAATTTATGGGCAGAACCATTCTTATAATAGATTATATGTTTTTCTATGTATTGTATTTTTTTCACAATATGCAAGAGTGGCTTTTAAGGCATTACAGGAAGGAACTGAGGAAATTAAATTACAATTTTCTCTAGTAGGGAGGAAAGAAACCCAAACAACTAAAAAGCACCAACTTTCTCTGAATCTCTTTGTTAAGACTACCGTATTTAAAGCTAGCATTAGAATTCATCTAAATATCAACTCTGCAAATGCTCTGTTTAAAAGACTTTGGCTCTGTTGTGATGGAAATTAAACAACTGGTGGAGCCTCATCTGATCGTTTAGTCCTGGTTTCTTCTATTGGTATTCATCTTTGCTTCATCTGGGGTAACCAACAGTAGAAAGTCATCACAAGAATTGCAGCAACCTGTCTGCTTTCCCTTCTATCCCATAAGGCAGCTCCCTGGGATGAGCTCTGTGAGAATTCAGAATAGTTCCCCGTAGGATGTGTGGGGAAGCCTCACCATCATCAAAGTTCTCTTTGTACCAGTTACAGCACAAGGAAAACCACAGGGATATTCTTTGTGCTCAAGGAAAGGGACTAGATACAATATATTAAAATATCATCTAGATCTGGGAAAAAATCCACAAGTAAAGGAGTGATGGGGATCTGAAAAGTTCTGAAAGGAAAGTCTGTTTGGAACAGTTCACTGTCCTCTCTAATACAGGAACTAAGCCTTACCAAGGTGCTGCTGAGAATTTCAAAAGGAAAATATGGGTAATTTCTAATGTTGTAGTTTCTTGTGATAATATGGAAAGTAGTGTGAAAGCACACACAGGTTCCAAATAGCTGCTGAAGAAAAAAAATTGTGCAATATTTTCAGTACAAAAATACTATTTCTTGCTCAGGAACATCTCAAACTTCAGCCAGCTGTTTTCTGTAAATCTGTACTGGGGAGGAAGCATCATTACATGTGTTCTGATTTTCATTATCTTCCCCAGATAGCTGATATTGTTCACTGACAGAGACAAGACAGATAACTCACTGGTCTGACCTATTCCAGACATTCCTATAGATTTTATGTGAAATATTGTAACTGACTGTGAGCTGAAATATGTTCCTTGAAATAGACTCTCTTTAGCTTTTAAACACAAGGGTTTGAATGAGTCTCATCACTATAAGCAAGGAACTCCAGGATGCTCAATTAGGTATCTGTGAGCCTAATGGAGAACCTAACAAATGATTCCACCAGGATTTCCACACATGCTTTGTAGCATGGAGATTGGGGGTGGACAGGAGAGAAGAAGAAAAGTCAGAGTATAAGGCTGGAAAGAATCATTCAAGCACCTGCATTGCTACAGAGATAGATGTGTGTTAAATACAGTTATTCGCAAATCAAAAATCTGCTTTTTAGGAAGATTAAGGTGACCTATTGATAATTTCTAAGGTTGTTCTAGTGGTTAATCACAATTACTGTTACAAAAACATACCATGATATTTGTGCTTTCAAATACCAGCCAGAGGTTGTTGAAAGACCTGAATTTGGGAGAGTATTGAGTCTGGCAGAAGCTGCCATATTTTTCTTACAGATGCTCTTATACTTTGTAGTTAATCTGTCTGTCAGTCTTATTTTTCTAAAAACTTGACTTCTTTCTCTTTGCTTCTTAAAGAGGACATTTTATGTCTTTAAGCATTTCTGTAGCTCCTAATGTATGTTTCAAATTTCATCATTCTTTCAGAACTCTGGGTTGCAAAATGGGTAGATGACTCCAATTCCAGCTTCACTCCACTTGTAAAATAGCCTCCCGATCTTTATGGTGTGGGATGGGAATATTCTTTGGTATTACAGTACTGAATGGAAAGCTTGTCTTCTGCTGTTTGCTGGTTCTGATGTCTAGGTCATGAAACTGATCCCAGTTCATTTTGCAACAATGGACAAAAGATACAATTACAGATATACAATGCAAATAGAGATTTGATTCTATGTGAAATTTGGAGGGTGTTATTAGCTTGATAATGATGTCTTCCTTACTGCTATGTTAAAGTCAGCCCTCTAGGTTAGTTGGTACAGTTCACTGACAGTCAGTAGTTTGTAAACACCATTTCCAAAACTCCCCAGAAAGCAAATGCCAAAAGCACAAACCACCATGGTTCTGATATGGCCAAGAGCTAATTATGGAAAAGTTGCAGTGCATGCTAATCTTGACTCCTAAATGACTACTAAATGACTACTTTAGACTTCTACTTTGCAGATTTATTCTAGGACCCTTGTGAATACAACACTCAAAATAAATGTGTTAATTAGATGCCTCATACCAATTGGTGCTGCACATGACTGATCTATAAACATATGCACAACATGAAACTTTTTAATGTCAGAAACTCATCAATATTGTGACATAGATTATCAGCAAAGGGATAATATAGTGATTCTGCTGGGACCTGAAGAGGAACAACCACCAAGTCTAAAGGTATTCAAATGGCAGGACCTTACAGTAAGCATAATTTGCACCCAAGTTCATCAGAACCTGAGGAGGAGTGAGGGGAACATCCCTGCCCATGGGAGTGATGGGGAAAAGGCTTGCTGTCCTTTTACGTTACCAGTGAAGCAAGACATGTTTTACAAAACATTGTTCAATGTTTATTAAAGCAGCAACAGTGAAGGAGACAAGGACAGAACACTGAAGCTCTGAGTTTCACTTGTAATTATTGGTAGCTGTTGACAGTAAGTCAAGCAACAAGCCCAACACCTTGATAGTACCTGTAGAGTTTCTGGATTTCTAAGAAAAGAAATTGTTGGAGAAAGCCTGGTGGGAAATGTGGACAATTCACATGCAGTCAAGTTTACTTTTACTCAACCAAGAGCATTTCTAAAAAACCCAGTTCCATTCAGCTGCCTGTAAAATTTCTGCCATTTTATCTGTCATTTCTGTGGATTGCACTGCATGTTGCAAAGAAAACTAAGTACTAAAAGAACTACCTGTCTCTTCCTGCAGGAGGAGGAAAACATGATCCTGGCTAACGGGGCATACTGGGAATATGGAAGTTGTCAAGAAATTCTTGTTTTTAGGTTATCAACACTTTTTGCCACAGCTTCAGTCGTCACCAGCTCTAGCCCTCTTTCAGCACACTGGTCTATTCTTAATTGCACATTGGGAGATAACATGCACTTTCGACACAAGAGTTTAATTTAATGAAAAGGTTTGCCATCTAGAGAATGTCAGAGGTGCTCTTTGCATAGACACTGTTTTTTTTCAACTGGTTTACCAACATCAGTTTGCTATTTGTACCTAGGGGATTTAGTAAAAACACGGTTCCTGACACAGTTACCATGAAGGCCTAATGTTCATAAATGCCAGGTTGTCAGTCTCATCAGGTCTAAGCAACTGAAATAGAAGGTGCTTTTTAATGCTACCCCAGACTCAATTAAAATACAGTAATGCTGACATCTGCAGAATACAGAATGATCAAAGTAAAGAATGCCCATACAGCTTCTGACATAAAAACAGTGTGTTTGGCGGCAGAGTGACACAGTGTAACAGGTCAGGTAATTATGAGAAAATCTATGATGTATCTGTTGCAATTGCTTAGCTTCTTTCCATTATCAGAGCCATCAAACAGAACAGTGCTCTCACTTCTCCTGATGGATCGTAAAGCTAGTGACACCCTTGCTCTCCTGATACAGATGGCATCTCAGAAGCAGCTGAATTAATTTGACAGTAAATAGGTGATAGCAATTGCTGTCTTCTCTCTCTCTCTCTCTCTTT
>VWZU01005686.1:239976-252405 GCA_013397095.1 Sterrhoptilus dennistouni
CCCTCTTATCACTCCAAATTTATAGTTTTTCCTTTTCCAAAAAAAAAAAAAAAAAAAACAAAAAAAAAAACAAACCCACACAAACCAAAACAACTCAATTTATTACTTAAGTTTTTGGTGGGTTTTATTACTCCCCACAAAGCCGACGAAAGTCTGGTATAGAAAGCAGAACAAAGAAGGGGAGAAGGAAAAAAAAGAATAAGATATATATAGATTTTTTTCTCTTTTTTTCAGCAGCCCAAAACTTACAACAACTGTTCCTGCTTATATGGCTCTATTTCTACATTGTTTATAGCCAATGGACACAGGGATGAAAGGCATAAGTAAAGGGATAGGAAAGAATTGCATAATTAACTTTTTAAATTAATTCATGACCCAGTTAAAAGGACAAGGAGGGGGTTATTAATTAATTAAGGTGGGAAACCCTGTGGGCATGTGAGATTTAGAAAGTTTTAACTTACCAGCCAGGTTAAAAGGCTTTCTAAGGGTGCACTCAGCACTCAGTGAATCTGAAATGCAGTTAATGCAAAAAGAAAAGGTGACAATATATTGTAAAGGTTTTTTCAAGGGGAATAAAACTCTAAAAAGACTGAAAATTAATTAGGCAAAATTCTGACAAATGTTTCATCAGAATTTGAAAAAGAGCCCAGCCCAGTTCTCAGTTTTTAAAAGCCTGCTTAGCTCTACTGAGCACACTGGATGCTTGATGCTATAGAGATTTGGACCTGAAATATATTTTTAAAATCTTCTCAGGTTCTGCAAAATTTCAGCAGAACTGATGGATTAACAGCTGTAGCAAAAGCAGCAATATCTGATATTACTCCAAGTGAACTTTTTTGACTCTCTGGAGACATTACAGACTTTCTTTGCAGATTTGGCACTTCTCAATCAAAACACGTTTTAAATTGGCCATCATGGCTTCCCTCTTTTCTCAGGTATCTGTGACCGCAAATGCCCATTTACTATAATATTTGTCTTTATCACCTTAAAGGCTCACATCACCCCTGCTGCTTCCAGCACTTTTCCAGGTACCTCAGGGTAAACTTAGAATCTAAGTGAGGTCAAGAAGTCCTTACATCTTGTTTTTTCTTCCTATTATCTTTCTTTGCTATATTTTGATGTCATTGAGGTTTTCAGTTTTTAAAGTCAGGCATAAACCTTCCATGAACTTGTGCCACAATCAACAACAAACATGTTATCAGGAGTTATTTTATGAAGTTATGAAAAAGAATGTTTTTTCTTACCAGTATTTAAAGTGAATTGTATGGTTTACTACTTGTTTATTTAACCAGTCTTATATTTTTATTATCTAAAGATAGATATCAAGACTAATTGTTTTCTGCTGACTATAAATGCCACGTTCTTTTCTTAGCTGATACTATGTGTCTCTGTCTCATAGGTGTTTGGCAAAATCTCAATCATTATTCAGACATTGTCAGAAAAGCTAATTAAGCAGTAAATCTTTGCTTTTTTTCCAGTTGCCACCTTGGAATAAAAAAGATGTGAAAAACTCCCCAAGCTAATAACAAAAAGATGTCAGGCAAAGCGATGTGAAAGTGTTACTACAAACTATTTGAAAATTAGGGGGAAAAGAAAATTATGATTACTAAAGACAAGCCATTGCTGAGGGTATTTGGGTCTCTTTATGCACAAAAAATGCCCTACTAGCTGCGCTGCATTACTGCTCCCTAGACAAGCAGCAATCTTCATTGCTTTATGATCCTCTTTTTTTTTTATCATACTGAAGCATTTTGGTGTGAGAATTTTAAAATTAAATCTCCTTATTGTGCAGGCGGGATGTCCAGATTTATTCTATCAAATGCCACAGAAACAAAGGGAACAATCCATTTTTCCTGATAGAAGCCAACAGTTCGTAAGAGGTTTGAGATGAGTGTAAGGATACAATTTGCCTAGAGAGTGCCTGAGGATCAAGACAACCTGACTTTCCACGGAATGAGTCTGTCAGCTGGCATCTTGCAGTAATTGCTTCCCATGGCAGGACCTTACCAGCCAAGGGAGGACTGCTCTCGTCAACCCAAGAATCAATTTCTACAGTAGCTGAATGATAATTGTTTGCTAAGGCTCGGGGAACTTGTTGCCAAGCCTGAAACGGGGGCTGGAGCTATGATTGGCACTCATTAACCCGGGATTTGGATTTGATCATTTACCTTAGTAGAACAATGTGCGGGGGTAAAGAAGGGAAAGGACTGCAGAATGTTCTGTTGTTTGGAAGAAACAAATGAGATCAACTGCAGAATCAGCATCTGAATATCAAGCCTGAATCCATAACTGCCTTCACTCAAAGGAACCAAATAGCAGGACTAGGTGGCAATTTGAATGCTTTCCTTCAAGTACAAACATCTCTTTAGATTTTTTTTTTCCGGATAGATACTTCTGCTTGAGTGTTCTGTTCATTATGGTCACCAAATCCTGATGATAGATGTCCTGAAGTTAGAGTGCTGACTTACACTGCAAAGAGAGTGGGAGAAGGCTTCCCAGAGGTCCAGAAGACTAACTTCTGGCTTCCACAGTCAAGCAGGTGCTTTTGCAAGAGATAGTCCCCTATGTCTATTCGCTTTTGCAAGATATTTAGGCGCTGAAAATTAAGCTGCACTTGGGCCCTGAAATGTTTTCTGGGTAGCTGTATGTGGCATGTTCTGATCCTCACTGAATTCTGCCTGGTGCCGGGTACTACAATTGCCTAAGTCCCTGTGACACAGCATTTTTTCAGGTAGATACCTTAAATGTGAGTTAGAGTATCAGCCTCTGATACTGCATTTACAGTAGTCTCTCCTAGTGCTTCTTGATTATTCATGCGACCTTTCCAAGTCTATTGACTGACTGACATACAAACATTTTTATTTCTGTATCACAATCAGTTAATTTACTTAAGTCTACTGGTGCTGGTTCAGGGAGAAGCACAGGGCAGTGACTAAGTGGACAGTCTGGCATTTGGAAGACTGCTTCAGAGCCATGCTGTCTCAGGAAGCTCTTATTTCATATTTAGTAACTATCAATGTTTTTTGTTTGGGAAATTCCAAAACAAGCTCAATTATTTTACTCTCAGTGTACATGTGGATTACCAGAAAACAAAAAACCAGTCTCTGTTTCATGACTCTGGTGTCACCGAGGCTGTTTCTTCCAGATCTTTGTGTGTTAGGGTCTTGGAAACAGCAAACCTGTTTCAGTATCTGGCAGACAGAAAGTGACCCAACGGTGGCTTTCAGCAGTGGCTCTAGAAAGTTTTAACTCATCAAGATCTCAACAGAAACTCTTGCAGCTTGCATGTCAGCATCTTTATGTGTGTATAAAACAATGGAAATTAAAAATAACAATATTTTGCACAATATGAAGAGTACAGTTTATTTGCAATCAAGATAATATTCACAGATAAGGGTATTTAGCTGTTAAGTGTCATAACCACCCTCCACAAACTAAACACAAAAGAGCTCTTACAATTTTCTCCTTTGCAACCTTATTAGTGATCATCCCAAGCTGCTCATGCAGAGAGTCCCTTGACACTCAGCAAAAAGAGATGATATGGATCCTGCAGAGACAAGAAGGATGTCCTGTCTTGCATAACCTCTGGAAATGCAGCACTGGAAATGCAGCAAGGTTGTAGCTCTTCTGTGCAGGCCTGGTTTGCTGCTCTTTCCATGCCTTGTTTGGGTGCACATTAAAACTGGCTTACTCATCCTCATTCTTAATAGAAAGGTCTGGGGGACTGTTCCATCATCAAATGTAAAATAGCTACTCAGTAGTTGTCTGTTGTCTTATTCCACATCTACAAGCCATGTGGATGTCTTTCATTTTTTGCCTGTCCATAGATAGTTTGGAGTACTTTTTCAAAACTTTCTGTTTCCAGGAGTCTCTGAACCTTATCAGGCTGTAGTTTCCATTGCGTTCTGAATACAAACCTGGTTATTCAATTTACACTGCATGGTGCAAATGGATACGTCACTTGTAGTCCCAAAGCAGCAGATCATTTGTGTCTTTAGTGGCAGTAGTACCAGGGTATTTGGATGTGAATTAAGCAGTTAGAGTAATTAATCATTAGATATGCAAGGTAGAATATAAACATCCTGCAATGAACTAGCCCAAAGAAGCCTTCATTTTAAAAAGGACTCCCCTGTAATATGTCCTGATTTGGGCTGGTTCATGAAAATGCTGGATTACTTGAGTGGAACAGGATAGGTTGGTTCAATGGCTTAATAGATCAGAATTCCTCTGAAACTGTAGACTCATTCTTTAACCCATGTGACAATCATATCTCAATTTGATCACAGGGGAATACATTTCCTCTTTTCTAAGAGTTTGGACATTACGTGCTATCCCTTCAGAGCAAGTCTACCTGCAAATCAATGTGAACAGATGTCAAGCTACAGAAACCCAGCCTGGCAATGGGTTTGCATTCAGATTCAACTGGGGGAAAGCAGCTTTGTAAAAATGCCGACTTTTCTAAGATTCACAGCCAAGAAAGGTACGTTAAATGAATCTTGCACTTTCAAAAAGCTGACATCCCTTATTAAACCGGTCCCAGAATAGCTCATGTTCTTTAACTAGAAGTATGTATTATCTAAGGGACATGATTTTCAATTTCAGTCTAGAGACTTATATGTGCAATATGTGTACAACCGATGTAAACAAAAATTTTATGTCTGACGTACTTTCTAATGCATTTTCCAACTGGTTATGAACTGCTTCTTCTTAGAGAGCAGATATGGTGGTTCACAATAGATCTGGATTATGAAAGGCTTGTTCTTTATACTGCAAGAAACACTACAAGCTGAGTTCTTCTGATCATGCATCCAATGGTTTGTATAAAACAACTAGGGTGATATGCCTCTTTGATGTGTCAGACGTATTTAATCTGTAGGCCTGATATTTTCACAGAACAAGGACTTTAAATAAGTATCTTCAAAGAATCTGTGAGCTTCCAGCTGTTCTGGAGGGGTATTGCCTAGCTAGAGAGGCAAGAGGAGTGACACTAGGTCCAGGTAATTTGTCTTACACTGTGGGTTTAAGACCCATGAAAGGAGAGAGAAGAAACGGTGCTCCCCAAAGTTATGTCAGTGTTGCCATGGAAATATTCTGGAACAATGCTCCATTTTGATGGCTGGTTTGGAAAAGGTAATAACCTCTCACCTGCACTTGTAGTTTTGATGGGACTACCTCTGTATTCCCAGCCGCAAGGCCTGTCACTCAGAAGAAGCTGTATTTTGAGGGCTATATTATGTAAAAAAATGTAGAAGCTAACTTTTATGTCTCTCATGCCCCTGCCTCTAATCTGCTAGTGGAAAGTGAAGTGGCACTGGTTATCCCTGATGTATATTTTCCAGTCAATAAGCATTTGCATTCCATTTTCCACATTCCTATAGAATTCCTGTGCTGCCAAATAGCTTACAAAAAGTTTGAATTATGTAACTTACTAGGATGAGAATAAATCCCGGCACACTATCTTGAAAACATTAGGTTTAAAGTGAACATTATAGTATCAAAATATTGCACAGCCAAAGGTCTTTGAAGGTTAAATTGATGAAATATGATGAAATTAACAAAATTAAACCTTGTGCTTTCTTTGTTCTTGAATAGAACATCTTACATCAAGGTCTTTATTTGAATGCCCTCACAGCATACCAAAATACAAGTGTTAGGAAAAAGCCCCTTTGAGTTATATATTTTGTGGTTAATGGATGTTGCTGTGTTTCATTTCAGAAGAGGAGTTCAAGAAATTCTTTCTAGTTTATGTTCTCCTTGGAAAGATTCCTAGTCCTAAACTTGTATTAATTTTCTTCAGTGTCTAAATCATCCTCTGTACATAGACAGCCATTTATATAATTGGAAATCATTGCAGTTATTGTGCGTCTCTATCTCTTCAACCTTCTGCTGCACCCATAACCCATGACATCCTATCTCTGCTCATGTTTGTCACTGCACTCTCCTGGAATGAGGTGTGCTAGAGAATGTATTACCACCTTAATTCCTAAGGGCTGCATAAAAAGAGGATATAAAATCAGCTCAGATATGGCTGACAGCGAATGAGGGATTTTCCATCTCTTCAGGCGTTACAGGTGTCATTTGGAGAAGAATCTCTTACAACCACAGTGAAAGACAGATAAATAGAATTGGCTGTAAATCAGGCCTGTTTCATTAACAGTGAGGAGATTCCATGGTGCAGCCCCAGTAAGAAATTAATGAGAGTGTCAGCCCCATGGTGTGAACAATTATATCAATTGTGGCTTTTTCCTGAATGATTAGCCCAGTCAAATTGACCTCAAAAACAGTAGTGTTTCCTCAGAAAAAGATTCTCAATACTTAGAACAACATTGATTTAAAATATAGATCAATAGTTCATGAGGGTTGTTTTTCTGTGAGAAGTTATGAATCTTCAAAATTTTGTGTGGGCACATCTGTTAGTGTCCCCTCCGTGTAGTGCATTTTGAGTCAGCAGGACTTAAACAGTCTCCTGTTGCAAAAAATCACATAGCTGCATTAGTGAAGTGCTGAATCTGACCTTAGAAGCCCAGCTGACTTGTGCGCTCCTTGGAGGATATTTTTATTCTAACAATGATATTTATTTTCTTTAAGCATATAAATCATTCAATGAAAACTCCTCCATTTACACTGATAGTTATTATATCACTGTAAAGTGTGGTGTTATTAAATTGGCCCCTTCACTGTTATGTGGTGTTATGGCTCTTGAGTTGAAGATGGCTCATGTCCTTTTGGCTTAGGGCATAAAGATGCATTTAGATGCATATCTCACCATGGACAGCTGTGTCTGCATGGGTTGTGCCTAAGGAAAACTAGGCCAGTGGAATTCTTATTTTTAGTTGATTTTTATTTTGATTGCCCTCTACTTCAATTTCTGCCCTTATGGTTCTGAACCAACCATCAGGTAGCAATCCAACCTACACCACTTTTTTGATAGTCTTATAAGCACGCAGCACCTGTTTATTCCTCAGTGGTGAATAGTTCTCTGTTTAATAAAAAGTCCACACCACTGTTCTCATGTCATTTACTCTGAGTAAAACTCATTTATCTTTATTATGTGGTATAAGTTTCTTACATCTCCCATAACTCAGCAAGTAAACTCTGGATATGGGCCATGGGGGCATTAACAGCATCCTTACTGAGGAGGTGGGTGGTAGTGAGATCAGATCAATACAGAGAGGGAATTACTGTCTGCAGTGCCAGCCCTGCTGAGCCCACTGCAGTGCCAACAAGGCCATGGCACCAGTAAAGCCAAGGAAGCACCGGGGCTCCTCTGCACCAGCACTCTGGGGGCATGTCACTCCCAAAGGACCCAGAGCCTGAAATCTGCCCATTGTGTGCTCCCTGTGGCCCCCGAAAAGGAAAATAAGGCCTCACTCACTTGATTTTTTTGTTAGAAATCCCAGCATTAAAACTTCAAATATACACTATGTGAGGAAGATTTAAATGTTTAGGAAAGGTTGTATTCCAGCACACATCACTGGAAGGCTGCCAGAGGCAGCCCAGAGCCAGCGAGGAGAAAAGTGTTTATTGCGGTCAGTGTGGTAATATTGAGGGCAGCAGGGACAGGCCAAAAGGAGACTGAAGCCAGAACAGCTGAATGCAGAAAGTACACAGAAATTATAATCTAATAATGAGCCTCTGAGAAGGCAGGCATGAGAACGAGATGCCTGACCTGTGGAAAAACCTCAGGTAGCTAATATGAGCAGCCTGGCAGAGGCAGAATAGCAGCGGTGGCAGGGGCAGTGATTTGTTGCCAACCTTCACACTAGCAACAAGGGTGGGGGCAAAGGGCCCTATCCATACACCTCTGGAGCTGCTTAAAAACTCTGATCTCAGCATCTTCCCAGCTCTCACTGAACCTGCATCTGAGGGCAGGCAGAAATGTTCTTCTGTGTTTTCCCTGCAAAAGGGGTTTACAGTTATTTTTCTGCTTCCTTGTAGTTGCCTTAGTTCTCTTATTTTCTTTTTCTCTCTCTCTTTTTTTTTTCCCTCTTATTTTCCCCTTTGTAATGGAGGAAAAAGAGGTTAGATTAGAAAACTTCAATTAAGCCTTTAAAAAGACCATCTGCTGAATGCTGACTGGGGTTTCATGTAAACAAAATGCCTGTGCTGGTTACAAACAAATGATCTTATCTATTGTATTGTGTTACAAATTAAAATTAGATTAAGCCACCTACATGGTACCGCCGCTGAATCTTAAATTTCTTATGGAAACTGAATGTTTGCTGCAAGTATTCATTCGGCCTGATGAGAGCCTCATTATTTTTGTACCAGCAGTACACACTGGGTATAGCATAATCAAAGCCTGGGGGTACGTATTAATTATCCTTTTGAATAGTGATGAAATTTTAAAAAGATCTCCTTTAGGCTCACATCATCAGCAGATGAAACAAAGCTTTGCACAGCTTGTGAGCAGTGGCTCACATGTGTTTTTACATCTGTTCAGGATATTTCAATTTGAAGCGCAACAAGCCAAGTCTGGGATTAAAGACCTGGAGAAAGAGGGGGGAAAAATCTGCAACAATAACCAGACCCCTCCCCTTCCTGTCTGCAGTGAGAGGGAGAGTGCCTTCTTGGTATTAAAACCTGGCTCCATTTTGCTTTTGCCTTTGGTGGCAGTGGTAATGTTATTTAGAAGTGGAGTTTAATACCATGAGCCAGTGCACGGCATATGGGCTCTATGGCTGATTTTAACCTGTCACCTGTTCTTGTCACCTCACTGATTCTGATTTAGGCTGCCAGTACAAGGGGTTCTTGTGAGTTTACTGATATTTCCTTCTCTAGTGTGGATTACAGTGACGTTAAAGTCAAGAAATACTTGTGCTCTCCTGGACTCCTGTAGATCTATATCTGTGAGCTAGTGGAAAAGAAAAAAAAAGGGGGAAATGGGGATGTCCCTTGTCAAGAGGGTTATGTCATCCTCTTCAAATGGTGTTGGCACCATAATCGCTTTGCAGGAATTTAAAAGGATCAGTTGGAAATACTTTTTAAAGCAATGTCAAACCTGCAAGTCTCAAATTGCATAGGTTAAGTTCTACTGCTGTGATGAGTAAGAGCAAAAGCAGTCATTCAGAATGGAGATGTATTAGCTTCCAGTGGGAAAGGATTGCTGTGCTTCAGTGCTCAATCAAAGGACCGGATCCTCAGAGCCAGAACCTCTCTGAAGTCTGCATGAACTCTGACTTGACAGATGCTTAAAGATCAAGCTGACCATGTTTACAAGTCTGTACACATATTGCTATTTAGTGGGTCTTCGTTTCATATTTTTTGCACTGGGTCCCTTGAGAGGGAGGCAATGAGCCAGTTTTAGTCAAATTAAAATAAGAGAAGTACATTCAGCCAAATTAAAATGAGAGAAGTACAGGTAGGACAGGAATGAAATCAGTGCTTTGACCAAACATCAACTTAGATCAGGTGCTTTTTAAAAGTTTGTTCATTTTTCCTTAGCAGGGCTGGCTAAGTTCTGCAATGACATATGCTATTTCCTAAAGACACATCTTGACTGTTGCCTAGAATGACATATTGAGCTTAATTTTATCAATGGACTTGAGGGAAAGTGATATAAATAGCTAGCAAATAATCTGTAGTTTACAGGTTAGACACTTCAGGTTTTATGACAGAGCAGAAATATTTTAGACAGTTGTCTTAAAAGTACAAAGAGAAAACACCAAAGGTAAGCTATATAATTATATAATTTATTTGAATTCTTATTTCCTTGGCCATTTATGGTATTTTTAAAGCAGAATAAAATCTTGTCAAAGGATATAATTTATAATTCATTTAGTCGGTTGAGGCTGGAAGAGTCATAGAAACATAGAATTATAGAATGTCCTTCTGTGGCCCATTTCGAGATACCAAAAGCATCTCCCTTTTCATGTATATGGTAAAGTAAGTAGGGCTCAGGGAGGGATCCCAGACTTTCCAGCAGGTCTGTTTCCTATGGGCCAGTTGTGTAGTGCCAGGGTATAACCACCTATCCAGTGAGAGCACAGTTTTGTTCACAAATCACTAGTGAAGGATGGGAGCTCTTTTCCTCTGATGGGATAAAAGTGAGCTCTCTCTAAGTAGGGACTGGTGGGAGAAGGCCCTGAATACGCAGGGAAAAAAATGAATGCTGTCATTATTAAAAATTAATTATGCTAATGAGCTGAAGACTACACTCCGAGTTGTGTGGGTTTTGCAGACTAACAGCTGTTGTGGTTCTTTCTCTGTGCTCAAGCCTACATGGCCTGTCATTTACTATTCCTTGCAGAGTCCAGAGCATGGATCATAACAATATAAATATGGATATATGCTTAAAAACATGATTAAAAATAGTTACTGCTTATGGACAGTAGCCAATTTGCCAACATGAATAAAAGAAGTGTTATTTTTAAAAATGCAGCATGACATATAATGGAAAAGCCTGTAAAATTCAGATAATTAAACTTTTTCGGAGTTAAAAATGACTAAATGTTAAAATCTGCTTTCCTATAAAATAAAAGGTGACCAAAAGTCTTTGGGTCTTGTTGTTTTTTTTTTTTTGCATTCTTAAAAAAAAAAAAAAAAGGTGCTTGCAGGCTGAGGCTTTGCATGCCAAGTTTCAGCCTAAAGCAAAATTTAACAGCTGAGTGATAAACCCCTAAAAATAGGTTTTTTTAATGAAAGTGCTGACACAACTATATCTATGGCAGTAGGAATGGCACAGCTATAATTAAAAGTACGTAGTGTACTTTGACTAATATAAATAGCTGTCAAGATTCAATACAGTTCTCCATGTTATTTTGACTCCAACAAAATGGATGCAACTGCATGGTGAGAAAAGTTGCCTAAAATTATAGGGTTCTTGGATTTTTCTACAAATATCAGCCAAACATGCTCACAAGTTGACGTCAAGTGGCACTAAGAGCTCCAGCTGTTGCAATGGACAAGGATCTTACACTGATGCAGCCCTATGAGACCAATTGCTTGCTTTTTCTGCTCCATTTTGTTGTGTGGATGATCAGTGTGTTTTCACTGAAACATCAAGGTAATGCCTATTACCTAGACCAATCTTTTGGCTTTGGGTGCCCCTAAATTGCTAGATATCACTGTGGTCTCTTGCTTTTGCAGTGACTCCTATTTTTAATGATATTTCCCTGAATAGATGATACGTAATTAAACTTTTTTGACAAAACTTCTTTCTGACTTTTTTCAACCCTTCTCTTCTAGGAAGAAATCCCACAACATGTTTATATATTTAATGAAATTCTTTCCTTTGTATCTGGTAAATCATCTTGTCAGGTTGGTTTTGCCTCCCACCTCTCTCTCCTGTTTCTCTCTTTTCCCCATTTCTCTCTTCTGCATGTATGTTGCTCTCCCTTTACCCTTCTTTGCCCTCCTTTCTTTCTCTAGGGCTCCTTTTCCTCTAGGGCTTCCATCTTGTCTCTTTCCCCCCATACTTTGCACCCACATCTGCCTTTTTCTAGTAGGGCTTCTTTCTGAGATTTTTTTACACATTCCACACACTGAGACCAGTGAGTATTTTCAGTATTAGGTGCCAGACTCCTAACTTCTGTTTCTCCTTACCTAAAGCACTTAAGTTTAAAACTAACAGTTGAAAAAAATTTAAAAGTCAAGCTGTTTATTTTGCAAACACTTCTACACATGTGTAACTTTGTGTGAGTTGCATTTTTGTAGGTTGAGTCCGAGAGGTTGTGATCAAGGCACATCTTTGCAAAATACTTATCATTTGATTAGTTTATTTTTGCAGAGGAGGAGTCAAGGTTTCTCTGGCCCTCGTGTAACAATACCTTGTACAACTTGTGCAGTGTGCTGCCACCTTCAAAGGTGGGCTTTAAAAGTGAATTCTGCCTAAAAAGAGGATTCCTTCCCTAGAATGTGCTCTCAGCACAGGGAAATGCCTCACACCTCTGCTGCTGCAAACAGGAACGCCGTTGGTTTCTCTTCCAGGAGGTTTAACTGATTTTACTATTGCTGCAGCAATTTAAGCAGGAGGAATGTTTCAGGGACAAATATGGGATACATATTTTCACCATCAGGTGACAAGAGATTTAAAACAGACAATATGAAATATAATAAAAGAGATCACTGGAGAAAAACAAGACAACATCCTTTTTCAAAATAAAATAATTTGTAGGAAGGACACGAGAAGACTTGCATTTCTGAAAATCAATGAAAACCAGAACTAAACCCCAGAATTTTAGCCACATGAAGTTGAAGGACCTAAGATTTTAACAATTTTAATTGCGTTTTACATATGTTGAGTTTAGAAATCTGGGGAGCCTTTACGAAATTGTAGGATATTTAAAAAATAATGAAATTAAGATATTAGAGAATTAATTAATTTTAACTAATTTATAGCGCTTATTTTTCATTTTAAGCCAGTAGGGGGAAAAATTAAATGAAGATTAAATAAGAAATGATCTTTTATGGATTATGGTGCAATGATAA
>VWZU01005686.1:252905-342085 GCA_013397095.1 Sterrhoptilus dennistouni
CCGCCTCCGCCGGGCCCGAGCGCAGCGAGCGCCCCTCGGCCTGCGGGCTACAGCCCCTGCCGCGGGCTGGGATCCCACCCGCCGCAACAGGGCGCTCAGAGCCACACCCAGCCTGGCTCTGAAAGCATTGCCAGGATGGGGTGTCCACAGCTTCTCTGGGTAACCTGGTTCAGGGCCTCACTACTAAATAATTAACATGACCCATTTTACCTACGCCTAATTCACACCAAAATCTAGTGGGAGAGCAGACAGGATAAATGCCACAGCCCGGAAGGAAACCAGTGTGGCTCGAACCTGCACTGCTTTGGAGAGTGGCAGGGAGGGGAGCACGGCAGGCTCCTCTTGGCCCAGGATTGCTCCTGGCATTGCCCGGCATTGCCCCTGGCAGGCCCCTGCCCACGCCAGGAACGGCTCCCAGGGGTTCCTGCAGCACACACCACTGCTGTCCGCACTGTCTCGGCACTCACGAGTCTAATAACACCCTTGAGTTTCATACTGTGGGCTGGGGGAACCCAAACCGAAGATAGGCTGGGCTGCTGACCGTGGTGAAAAGCAAGAAGGATGGCTGTGGGAGACCTGCACACGGAATGGTGCTGCCTGCCCTGCCCTGCTGCTTGTGACGGGGCTGCATTCACTCCTGACACCTTTCCTTCCCTATGCCCTGGCCCAGCAGGAACAGCGGGAGCAAACTGCCACAGGGCTCTGGGAGGGCTGTGGTTCCAGCACAAAAAAAAGCCCGGCCTGGGAGAAGCTGCTCTTTGGGTGCCTTTCGCCTCCTGCAAGGAGAGGGGGCCCACAGCCTGCTGCCAGGCTGGATGGGGACCACACAGCAGCAAGAAACAGGGAAAGAAAAACAGGTAAGTGTGTGTTTCCAGCGAGGGAGTCCTCCCTGGGTGCAGGTGGGCTCACAGGTTCCCTGGCACCAAGTGCAGCTGTGCCAAAGACACCAACTTGGCCTAGGCCTCCTTCCCGGCATGGGGTGCCCCTTCCCCTGCAGGACACCCAGCCACCATCGCCAGACCTCACTGCCTGCATGATGTCTGGTGTTAGCCACACAGGCGAGGAAATTCAGTCTTTGTGCAGAAACTCTCATCCAAAGTCAGCAGCCAGTGCAGTGCGCCCTGCCAGGATACAACTGGGTGGGATGAGGCTGGTTCAGCCTTACCCCAGGATCTGATCACTTACAAAGGCTTCAATTAGATCCATCATGTTATATGAATGGTTATTTTGTGACTTAATTCCCCCCACTTTTTTGCAGTGGTAATTAAATGATCAAGGGAAAAAAAGAGACAGATTAATTGATTGAACTGATTCCAGGAGAAACCATTACTCCCGTTCCTGTTCTGCTCTATACAGTGTTTAAACAACTCTGAAATAGAGCTGAGTGAATCCTGCCAACATATTTCTGTGAGCACTGCTTTGATTTTCAAATGAATTGTCTTCATCTGCTTTTATCCCCCTATTGCCTTGGCTTTATGTGAACATTTGTACAGCTTAGTTTGCTCATGAAAAGAAAAAAGAAAGAAAAGCTAGTGTGTTTCAATACAATGGAAAATTAATTTCATTTCTGTGAGCTCAAGAGTTATGTAGTGACAGGACAAAAGGCTAATAATTAGTAATGACATTGTTCAAATATGCCACAGTAAAAATGAATACTGCTATGTCATAGATCAAACAAAGTTTATGAAAATTGTTTAACAGAACTGCTAAAATCATAGTATACAGAAACTCTGCATTTAGAAAAAGAAGTGAAATATACCAAATACTGCCGTTATTACCAGTTATTCCCTTTTTTATTGAAAAGATTAGGAATATTTTTCTTTTAAATTACATTCAGTTAATGTACATTTGTAAGTGTGATGGCAGCAAGTACAGAGCATATTAGTCAAATCTGTGTTTAGGGAATATGAATAATGGGAATTAATCATGAAAGTCCCTTGGTAGTAACAAATATACTTACAGATTTTTAAAGTATTTTTAAAGGAAGGAAGAAGCAAGAAAAATCACATAGGAGTACGCTTTTAAAGGAATTTTACAAAACAATCATCAACATAAAGGAAGTGCCATTTTTCATCTGGATCTAATTTATAGCTTCATAAAATTTCCTTGTTGAACAATTATTCAGAAGGAGACTAAATAAATATAGTGCTAAAAATAATAATAAAAGTTTCCAGGAAATTTGAAAAGTAGGCAAAAAACTACATGTAGTTACCTTCTCTCCATCTGTAAGAAAGCTCTCTATTTCAGCGTGTGCTTATAGGTGACTTTTTCATAAATTCATCCATGAATATCAGATTATACAAACAGATGTGATATTTGGGACAATGCATTTTCCTAACTCTTTGTTTTAATTGTTAGTATTGGGATTCCAGTTTCATCGTGGATGATGGTTCACGTCAGGAATGTACCGTGGATCCTCTTCCTTCCCAGACTGAGCTGCATGTTTGGAGAAATCATTGTGATTTTAAAATCTCTCAGAAAGAATGCAAAAGGCAAATTGGAATAGTGAAAAAATATAAGGGAGCTAGGAAAAGGTTTCTCACTGTGTTCTTTCACTCAGGGTGTAGCTGAATATATACACAGCATATACAAAATTCTCAGTTTAAAAATAACTGAGTTCCTTCAAAAATTATATAGAAAACAAGATACAACGTTGGTTTTATTATACAGTATATAAGTTTCACATACAATTGTCTGTAAAAAGCGACCAGACTGATATGCAAAATTAATATTAGGCTGTGTGAGGGTAAAAAACCCCAACCAAATCTTGATTTCAATTCTGACATGACTATCACATGTAAGCCAAAAGAGGTTTTATCTTACTTATCAGAATGGTTTTTGCTGCATTATCATCTTGGGCATGGTTGTTTTGAGAATGATGTAGCCAAAAAAAAAAAAAAAAGGGAAAAGTTTCAAGAGAAATGGCTTGGAAAATTTGATGAATGGAAAACTATTCAAAATGGTTTCTGATTTGTATTAAATATATGTTTTTCACTTTTTGTTACTTTGTTCCACATTTATCTCCATCAGCAGGTTGCCTAGGTGTTGGGATTTTTCCTAAATTAAAAATAAACTTAGGAAATGGGGGCTTTAATCTTTACTCTCCCTAACCCTTGGAAAATAAAGTCTCCAAACCTCACACTGATGGCCACCATTGCCCATCTGCCTGGGCCAGTCAAGAGGCCTCAAGTGAGAAGACAGCAGGACAGGAGAAACTCTGTGTGGGAGGTTTCTTTCTTTCTGTACCTGAATGGGTGGCCTGAATCCCGGCAGATAAACATCATCTGCAAAATGCACAATACGAGGGAAAAAAGAAGCTTCATTTAGCTAGAGAATTAAAATGTGTTGTTTGGAAGTAGCTGGTAACTTGGGCCTAGCTGTGTGTATGAGAGCTTATAAAGTCATTATTACTGAACAGTGCCTGGTTGCAACCTGCTGGCTAGGAGGGCTTTTTGGCCAAGGAGGAGGGAAGAAATGCCTTCCGGCAGAGCACAGCTAAACACATTGGAGAAAATAGTTGTTATTTCAGGTGTGCAGTTTCCCAGTAGAAAATAAGTTTAATTAATTAATTTATTTTTCTAATTTGTGAAAATATGTGTAGGGTGACCTCTAGGCGTAAGTGCAAAAGCTATAAAACCCAGATTCATTCATTAACTAGCTGACATAATGTCAACCAGTGATAGTCAAATAAGCAAATAACATGTGAGGGAAAACTCAGACTCCTCCCATGCAATTCTCTGTAGGAAAAAGCCTTCGTGTGTGAACACACTTGGCAGTGTGCCTTGAGCTCCTTGCTCCACACTTTTTTTGGGTGATAGAGACCATGGAGCCTTGAATCACAGTGATGAACCCTCAGATTTTTATTTAAGGTTTGTGTAATTTAGCTAAATACCATAAAATGTACCAATTTTTTTCTCTTTATTATTTCAAATATCTTAAATGTGAGATACTGACCAGGTACAAAAAGGAGTCTGTAAAGTGATTAGGCCTCTGGGATTGGACAGAGAACTGGGAACAAGGATTTATGGCTTCTTCTAGACCATGACTGGCTAGAGTAACTACTTAGCCCAAATGGTTAGATGTGTAAACTTCATCATGCTGGGCTCATTGTTTCTTAACAATTCCCTGTATAGTTATTTTGCCAGTGTGTGCTCTTTGGGCTTTTCTCAATGCTACAGGGTCCTATAAACAGTGAAATCAGCTGAGGAAAAGGCAGATGCACCTCAGTAATGGCACTACAGAAGTTGTGGAAGAAGTGCAGCCACTCCTTGAAGCACTCTGGAGCGTCAGATTCCTGCAGGTAGGTGACAGTGGTGCTGAGACATCAGTGCTTTGCACCTTTCTCAGCACTTCTGCATGATTGTAGTGACTTTGCTGTTGCCAGATCTTTGATGTCCCTGACAAAAGTACCTATCAGAACTGGAATTGCCTCCATTGCCTCCAGTGCTCCTTCACTGTTATGCCATCAGCAACTGCTGTTTTCCTCCCACAACATGCTCGATATTCATTGTGAAATAATGTGCTATGGGTTATATTACAAGTAACAAATTTTTGAAAACTTGTATTTCAGCTGTTTGACAAGCAAGCTTTTTTCAAAGTAATAAGAACAGGTTTGTGTCCAAAAACGCCTTATAATCCCTTATTTACAATCACATGAATAAAAAAAAATAAATCCTTTCGGACTACAACTTCATATTTGAGTTCTAACAGATGAAATTCTGTTCAAACCGGAGTGCTGTGGCTGTGATGGACACAGAACAGGGCAAAGCATATCTGGTTTTCAACCTGAGAGGAAATCTTTCCCCACCCTGCCCCCCTCAAAAATGTTTTCAAGAAGAGATCAGACACAGGTTTTTTAATGCCTGGGGGAAAACAAAACATGTCCCACAATAGATTTAAGCAGTTCAATTTTTGCTTACTATTTTTAAAAGCATACATATTATTTAAAAATAATTAGGCTGAGCCAATTTATGTGCAATGTATATATTGCACATATGTCTAGAGGAAACCAGAAACAGGGTTGTATAATTGTAACCTTACTGCACTGAAGGCCTGGCATAATTACCATTGCAAGAGAGAAAGCCAAGGAGATTTTATCTGTCATATTTATTTCCCCCATGTAAATGTATTAAAACCAAACAAAAATAAACTTTTGATGCACAACTTAACCCAGTTTATATAGTGTGCATTTCATTCTTCATTATCATTATTATTAATAATAATAATAATCATTTCCCACATACTCGTGTGCAATAAAGCACTTGAGATAGCAATCTAGAAGGCTGTATTTCAGCATCTGCAAATTTCATTTGTTGCTCATGAAAAAAAAGCATCTTCAAATATGCACAGGAATGGCAATTGAGGCTGCATGGGGCAAAAGTACATTTTACTGTGTAAAAGGGAGCATATGCATCTGCAAAGGCTCCTGGCCCTTTAAAAGATAATTAGCCAGTATAATAAGGCTGTTGTCAATGTGCAGTATCATCATATGTAATGAATTGTAGGACTGAATGTGAGGAAGAAAGTCTATTGAGTCAAGATCTCCCAGAGGCTTTGCTGGAGCTTGTGCTGGCACGTGACTGATGCTTTTCTGTATCCTCGGATTCAACACCAAGGCCAACTTTACTCGCAAAGAAAAGATCCAGTTAAATAAAAACCATATGAACCCTGCTAAAATAATACAATTTGAGTAAATCAATGTTGTAAGACTTTCTCAAGAGTATCTTAAGAAACTCACAGGAAGGGAACAGTGTGTTTCTAGTGAGTACCAGTTAGGGACTTTAACACGCTCCACTCTATCTTTGTGATCTTGCAGGAGGTGGGATAGATTTTCTCCACAGAGAGCACATATTTTCATTTTTGCAGCACATTGTAAACACACTTTTCATACTAATGCCTTGTTTTGTTTCGGTTCTTTTCAAAGATTATGCCTTAGTAATTTGTGCATCACATGTTGGCAAGCAGAATTACAGTGTATTATGCACACTACTAATGTGAGACAGAAACCTCAGCATATTCTAGCTCTCTTCTCATATCTTGTTAGCATCTGTTTGTGGTAGGCTGGGATGATGAGGTGCTAATATGATACAGTGAAGGAAGTGTAATCCATGAACATTTTTGTGTCACATTTGTGTAATATATTACACTAATCCAACCAGACTTTCATGTGCTCTTGCCCAAGGAATGCCATTCCAGCCTCCTCCCTTCCCCCATCAATGCCTTTGAAGGTTTCTGAATGATTTCCTGTACACAGGCTGTGTAAGAATGTGCTCACATTTTTTCCCTGGTTGAAGGAGGAGTTCTTTCTATGCCCGCTTGCTTTCAGGGTAACAATGAACATGAACAAATTCATGAACAAATTGCTCTAAAGAGGGAAACATGTTCAATTATACTCTTCTTTCTCAGCTTAGATGTAAATGAAGTAGAAGGTGCACTCTTTCCAATAAGCATTGGATCCATTCAGAGCATTTGGTACAGTGTCTAGGGGCTGTTTTTGAACAGAACCTCTCTGCAGCAGCAGTCTGCAGTTCACACTGGAGTAAGCAGGATGTCTGAAGTGGCAGCCATGGTTTCCTCCCAGCTATCAACCACCACCATCCTGTAGACTGGTTCCAATTTTTCACCTGGTTGGCTGTACACAACTTACTAGGTCTACTTTATCTATCCATGATAAGTTTTGCCCTGGATTGTTCTGCAGGTGATATCTACGTCTTTACATTTAGGCACTTATGTAGGCTTAGCGCTTTGGGATCCTACTCTGGACTGGAACTTCCTGCCAGTACTGTGATAGAAATAAATACAATTGCAAAGTGAAATCATAAATTCCAAAATTTCATTGTATTTAGAGTATATAGTTCTACATCTTGCCTGCCTGATTCAGGAAGCAAAACCCCAGCAAAATTCTGGATGAAAGACATGAAATTAGAAAGACATCATGGTTTTGGCAAGTCACTGGGTAATTCTCTTCTTTGTGTATCCTCAGCTTCAGTCAGAATTTATAAGGAGTACTGTAGGAAAGATATCCAGCAGTGAAATCTGACTGGACTGTGGAGTCATCTGAGACTAGAATGCCCTAACACCCATTGTATAGTGTAACTCTTTAGGTAGGTCATCCTACAACTTCCAAAGTGCTACATGTGATGCAACTTCACAGCTTGACTATCTCTGTGGTGGACAATGCAAAAGATGCTCCTTCTACTGCAGGAAGAACAGTTTTTCTGGCTGGTATTATACATTTTTGCCCATTAGAGAGGCTGCAGCTTCAGGAAACAATGTCTCAACAGTCTTGGCAGTAGGGGGAAGACTATTCCTGTTTAAAAAGCAAGGAGAAAGTGAGTGTACATGTTCAAATAAATTAGATGGTGTCTGTAAAATTTTACAGCTCTAAAATGCAGTCTTGTACACTGTCAAGATATTGACATGGTTTGCCTTGTACTAAATAACGTTTCTTGAGCAACTGTCAAACAACAACCACAAAATGATATTGGATAACCTACCCATCCAGTCTGATTAGCAGTGTTCTACTTTGGACTACAAGCAGCTCTTTTAATTATGTGCCTGGCAATTCCTGCTTGATTTGCTTTTTAGTTTTTATATTTTGCCAGATATGGCAGGAAGAAGATTGAACTTTAGGTGCCATCATTCATTGCTAAGTGAAGGTGGGTTTAAAATTATTTCTTCTTTTGTTTTAAGTCAAAATTGGGTAGTATTATACTTGAATTACTTGGGGAATATTTATCTAGAATAGCACAGCATGGCAGCAGAGCATCTTAGGGTGTCAAATTGCCTGACTGTAAACCTCTGCATTCTATGCCCAAACTGTTTTCCTGTGATGCTTCTCACTGTCTTCTGTGAATCACACTCAGAATCATCCACAATTTCAGGTTAGAGTGATACCCAGCTCCACATGATCCCCTCCTGAACCATGGTGGGCTTTCTGTTTCCTTAGTTGTTTGGATGTTTGGATTTTTTCTTTTACTCATTAGAAAAACCAAACCAACATCATAATGGAGAGTAAAAAAGAGACACTGTCCTGGACAGTGACCAGAGCAACTGGTTGTGCCATGCATCACTTTTGTCCTCAAAACAGGAATAGATATTGCAATACAAAGACAAGTCATGCTTACCTCTTGCTAAGCAAGCAAGGTGTATATTGTCCTATTTTGGTTTCATGAAGCATAATAATATTAGTTATGAATATTAATCTCAGTGGAAGAATGACAAAGACCTCAAATAAAGTGTTTGAGAGTAATGTTGATGTAAAAAAAGACAAGTGAATCTGTCCTAACAGTACATTAACTTGTTACTTCAATATGGAAAAATAATGTATTTTTACTTCATGTACTGACTTCCTATTGATGTGATGAGGACTTGAGCATAGTTACTTTTTCAGTAGAATGTCCTGGTAAAGCAAAGATAAATAAAATTAAAATAAAGAATGTATAAATTGTAAAACGGAAAAAAAAATGGAATAGACAGAATCCTTCAGAGTCCCATGAGCTGTTCCTAAAACATTTTTTCTCGAAGAATTACTCTTTTACTTGCATCTTTCCCTGACAACATTTTCCTTTTTATCTCATTTTAATAAAAAGATAGCATTTGAGAGCATCTCAGAATCCAGCATCTCAGCCTCTGCCTTTGTTGTTTAAATTGCAAAAAGAAATGAAAAAAAAAAGGAAAAACCAAAATCCAAATCCAAAGCCTTTCAAGAGAACCTGATCAATGTGTTTTGGGCCTCCTCTATGATTCAAAGCTTCTTCAACAGCCATTAAAATCAGGAATCTTGATCATCCACTCAAAAAAAAGAAAAAAAAAAGAAAAAAAAAAAAAAAAAAAAAAAAAANAAAAAAAAAAAAAAGAAAAAAAAAAGAAAAAAAAAGCCATTGTAGCAGGACTACAGTGCAATAACGGAGAACAATACTTTATCTGATGCTACCTTTTGTGAAGTGGAGGTTTAACAATAGGAAAAGGTGCTATCCCCAGGCTTTCCCTGAGCCAGTGCATACCTCTTTTCTCTCCACTCATCTTGCAGAAGACTTGAAAGCAGGAGCATTCTGAGAGGTCAAGTGTTGGGCTACTGAGACTATAAAGATCTTGTCACTTCTCAGAAGGCCTCACCAGGCTGTGTACCACAAGAAAAGGAGAAAAATCGAGGCACAAAGACTCTGCAATGTAGAAATGGAGGGATGGAACTGAGTTGATAGGGAATTGCCTAGGAGGAAGGAGTGCTTGTTCTTCAGATACCAAAGAGATGTTACCATGGCTGCCCAGCTGAGAGTTTTGTAGCAGGGCAGGATTTGGAACAGGATTTCTTCAATATTTATAAATGCTTCAGAAGGAATGTATTATTTCTTTTCCAAGGTTTCCAATGAAGATAGTGAAAATTGTTATTTAGTCTGGGCAAACAGAGAATCGTGTTTAGATGCTCTGGTAGGTTAATTATTTACAGGAGTCAAAAAACCCCACTGTGTGGAAAACCCTGCTGGCTTTGAACATTTGTTTGCACTTCCAGTTTGTTACTTTTTCTCTCCTGCTTGTGTCTATGGAAGGTAATGTTTTATCCCAATGTCTGCTTACTTTGTATTTGATCCTAAAAAAACTACACTTTGTGTGGTAATAAGCAGAAAATGCTTTTTCCAGGCCTTGGGAGAAAATGAGACCCCTTTTGGCCATCTAAAAATCTGAAAATAGATGCTTTTACCATGATGAAAAAATGCAGGTGCATGTGGAACCAGAGATATTACATTGATAAATTATTTTATTTCTGGTCAGCATAATTATTTCCTGGAGGCAGACAGAATTAAGGGTAGCTGTTGACCAAAGATCTGTATTAAGAACTGAATTTCCTAAGTGTTGCTGTTCTGTGACATCTGACAGGGAATAGAGTAGAATTAGTCTATTTTCTCTACAAGGTCTTTGCTGATAAGCAAGGCCTCTTTTAAGGATTAAGCATGTGTCAATAAAGTCATTGTTCAAAGCAAATAGGCAGTCCTATCTACTGGGAGGAGAGACCATAGGAAATACTTTTCTGTCATCTCTGATGTTTAAGCACACTTTAAGAGCCTCCTAAAGTTATAAAATTATGGGTTCGTTAGCCATACTTACTGTCAACAAAGGGTAAATGATTTTTTAAAATAATCAAACACTACACTAATTAGCATTATAATACAACATTCAGGAAGTCTTCACGTCCTATAAATATGTGTAAGACATGGGAAATTGGTCTTTTGGGGCTGATTTGACAATAGGGCAGTCCAGATAATTAAGTTTCTGCAGTAAATGAAATACAATATAAAGGGATTGGATTGTAACATGCGCAGTCTTCATTGGTGTAGATTGGTGTCTGCTTGAAGGGCTATTGATAACCCAGCATGACGCATAGGAAATCTCATAAGTAAAATTTTAAAATAGAAGGTTCAGATAAGACAAATCACATTTTCCCTTAAAAAAATGAAGAAAAGATGAAACAAAAGTTTCAGTATAAAAAGGGTGTTACTTAGGACCACTTCTCCACTGGAAAAATTGAAAAGAAAAAAAAATCAAAAGAAAAATCAACAGAATTGTTAATTCTATATGGAAGAAGTAAACAATTTTAGCAAACGTATCTATCTTAATTTTTTTTAAGAATGAAAATAATGTGCTGTTTTATATAGCTGAAACAAGCACAGAAACATCTGCATTCATATAATATTTATTTATACTATATAATTTATTATATAATATTTATGTAATTTAAAGTATTTATTTACAGTACAAAAATATTGCTAATATTTCTCACAGTTGCTCATTCAAACAATGAAGAAAAAACAAGATAAGGAGAGTACAGGATGGTCATAAAGGTGAAAAAATTACTAATGCCCTTCAACTAACTCACTTTATTTCATGTGAATTATGTTGCCCAAAATATAGAGGGAGTTCAACCCAACTCAGCATTATATTTTGCATTATACTCCATTGCTCCATTAGATGGTTAGGTCCATATTTTACATACACACAAAATAGGGTTCTCAAAGAATAGAGTAAAATTTTAAACTCATGATGCATAGGACAGAAATGAAGATCAAATTGAATAATATAGTGTCCTTACTACAACAAATATTGTTTATATTTATTTCTCTGTGAATGTTAGCTTGTACTGTCCCATTGAAATATTTGGCAGAAGTTGTTTGACCTCAGTGGAAACAATCCTCTCAGGAGATTGTGATCAACTTTACAGGGCAGAGAACCCTAATTTCTTCGTTATGGTTTTGATACAGATTTTGTAATTTTTTTCCAGGCTGCTTCATTTTGATCTCAATGGACCTGAGCAGCACAGTTACTCAAGCAAAAGGTACCAGGGTAAAATTTAAAGACCCTTGAAGATGGCTAAGCAGAGCTGACACAGGAGCTGCTGCAATACTCAATGAAGCAGGATTGTAGGCACGAAAGAGATCTAACAGAAGAAGTTCTTAGAGAGTAGTTTCCTTCCTCATATTTATATCCCAAGAGTTTTGCTCATTATTTGATACTCAGAGGCAATCTAATCACTGTTGGCATCACTTAGCACTTCTGGGTTCAGTTCCCCAGTCTGCCACTTGCACTTAGACTAATTTTCTCTAGTCTCCTGGTTTGTTTATTTTAAATAAAACCTGTTTTGTTATTTATTCTTTCCACTTGAATTGAGTAACATTAATTTATTTAAAACATTTACATAAAAAATAAACATTCTCTACATAGCAATATTTAATTTTAAGTAAAATAGCATAATATATTCTTCCCAATATATTATCTACTTATAAAATACATAGACAACTGCAAATGAAATTTGACACATGTATTTTTGTAAACAGATGTATGTGTCTAGACTACTTGAAATTAAATTGATGGTTGTGGACAGACAAAAAAGTCACTTCTGACTTTATGATGAAAGTAATATAATCTTTGCTGCTTTCTTCCTCATTGATTTGTATTTTTAAAATTGTCTAATTTTTATCTAAGTAAAGACTTTAAGTGAGAAAATGTCTTTACCAGTCTCTACATTAAGAGTGAATTTCCTTCTCAACATGTTTGGTTAAAAGAACCATTGGCTTTCTACTCACCTGCATTGTAAGTAAAATGTATTTGTCCCAGATGTGTATATAAATGTACCACGCATTCAATATTTCTCATCAGGCAAATTGAGTTTTTGAGGACATGATTTTTAAAGTGCCTCTTACCAGATGTTCTTTATGCTCATTCTTACATTTCTTTGACCATCTCTAAATATTTTACTTTACCCGTTTCTGTGAGGATTCCATTCACAGGAAACTTCAAAAGCTCTGTAGCAGTCCTCCTGTTGTATAGGATGCAGGGGACCCGTCATCTGAGCCAGCATCCCTGCCATGAGCCATTTATTGCAACAAAAGGCTCTGTGTTCACGACATGGCTCATCATCAGTCAGTCCTGGTGCAGAAGATGTCAGATCCACTGCTGGAGAACAAGGATAATTTGGACTTTGCTTTTTGAAATGGAAAGATGTCAGGGGCTGCAGACAAAGTCACCTATAAATTGGGTTATGATTTTCCACTTTTTTTCCTGGTAAATCCCTGCTGTGATCCTCTTTTTTTTCCCTAATTTTACCCCTGAAAGGTGAACTAATTTTATCAAATCTGGACATTTTAGTTTACTCTCACATTTTAAATTTAAAGGAATTTTATACTTTTAAATTCCTGTTCTAGTGTGCAGTGCTTTTTTTCCATGATGCTGTAATTGAAAGGGCTGAGAAATAAGTACTATAAAAATTGGAAATATTTTTATAGAAGTCTACAGTAAATGATAAGTCTGCCTGACACTGTCATCTATCTTTTAAAGGTTTGGCCTAACTTTTGACAGCTTCAGCACTAATATTGGCAAGAACACAGCTGCATGTTCTGATAGGAGAACATAAATTTTAATCTTTAGTTTGGATGGGAATAATTGTACATGCTATTCAAATTCTCTTTCTTGTTGCTTTTTCTTCATGAGTTTTTTGTAAAATCTTTGGTTATTGGTGTGTGAGTTTATTGTTTTATCCTTTATTGCTGCACTATTTCTGACTTTTTTCCCCCTTAAATATATTACTAAGCAAAATTGAGACTTACCTGTCACTGAGAATTTAGGCATGATATATAGCTCTTTGCATTTGAGGGGATTGTATTTCTGGAGATAAAGATGTGAAACACAGTAAGACCCCATATTTACAGTAACCGTTTTTGAGGCAGGAAAATAAGGCACCATCTTGCAAGCATGTGTGTGACTCATTTAACTGCAAGTAGTGTTTACTTTCATTTACTTTAAACACATGCTTAAAATTAAGTATGATCATAAGTGTTAAAGAATCAGCACCTCCACAGATAAAAGGGAAAGTGAGACATGTAAGTTATTTGCATTCAGTTAAAGCATTCAATATGGAGTCTCATGAAAATTGGACTAAAAAATTAATTTGGTTTGGTTTGAATATACACGCTCTTCTGTGGTTTGAAGAGTGTTCAAAGGAGCTTGGTAAACAGTTAAGTAGCAAGTATCAAACTAGGTTAAAGTGTCTAGTGAGGTACCACAGGGATCTCTATTAGGTTTTATTTATTTAAGTGTCTTTAAGAACTAGAAGAGGGATTCAGTTAGTGAGGCATATAAAATTAATATTAATGACCACAGTTTAATTAATTAATTTAGTTAATGCTAAATTGGAAAGAAGGTGCAAACAATAGAGGAAAAATAAAGAGAGGGAGAACCTTATAGACAAGACAAAATAAACTGAGGATCAATCTGAGAAAACTGATACAAGTGGGGGAAAATATTGCAATGCCAAAGGCATTACATAGGAGGAAGAAAAAAATGCTGCAGAGAGACTTAAGAATGACAGCAAGTAGCAAAAGGCTTCACATTTCTTCTTCTTCTTCTTCTTCTTCTTCTTCTTCTTCTTCTTCTTCTTCTTCTTCTTCTTCTTCTTCTTCTTCTTCTTCTTCATGTATCTGTATTTGATAAAGTATTATGTCATTAGACTGTTTTGGGCACTGCCCTATGATATTTTGTTCCTATACTGAAGTTTTTTATTGAAAAGAAAATGATTGGTTCATTTCATGGAATACAAGATAAAAAAGAACTGTCTTGGAATGCTGGAAGAAACAAAAATCAGATATGCAAATAGTTACCTTGAGGCCACCTGAAGACAGCATGGATTTTATTTTGGACAGTAGAAAATATATTATCTATAGATTAAAGGATGAAAGTAGAGGAAAATTTGATGTGGGTTCCCTTTTAGGGTGGAAATATGTGTGTTTGGATGGCGTAAGGGACTATGAGGAATGATTCTACCTGACTGAGACTTCACTTACCAAAAAAAAGCCCTAAATTTTATTGCCATCAGTAATTTCCCTGACAGAGGACAAACCTTTGTAACAAGCCATACATTTTTTTGACTCTGACTCCCATGTTTCTA
This sequence comes from Sterrhoptilus dennistouni, assembly GCA_013397095.1. Lineage (NCBI taxonomy): Eukaryota > Metazoa > Chordata > Aves > Passeriformes > Zosteropidae > Sterrhoptilus > Sterrhoptilus dennistouni. The sequence continues at coordinate 267,340 of VWZU01005686.1, forward strand.
TGAAACAAATCACTCCTGCACATAAAATGCCAGTCAGGAAACTAAGTGTCAGGTTTATGTGGTTCTACAGTCTACTAAGAGACAAGATATTCTAAATTTCATTAATTTTTCTTTGTTAGTCAGCCATGTGTTCTATGGCACTTGTAGCTTTATCACTGGCTGGGAATACACATAGGTGATCCTTGCAAATTTTGAAAGCTCTTTGAAAGTTTGTTTTTCTTATTATGTAGCTTTGGGGCACAAGACACTGAACTCTTCAGCATGAAAGTTAAAAGGGGAACTCATTTGTTATTTTCTGCATCTTACTGATGTCCATTCCTTCCATGGGCCCCTCTGATTTATCATCCTAAAGCTACAGAACGGCTGCAGTTGATGTTCTGTCAAAGTTGCAAAGAGAATAGCTTACAGCTGTGCATGGATTGTATTGAAAAAGCTCAACATCCTATGATTTTAGTTGTTCCTTTCTAGATGCACTTTAGTAGCCTGGGAAAATTACAAGTTGTGTTCTTTTTTTGTCTCTAACATAATATTGGAGACAAAAAAAAAGGAGTATTTAGAACTGATGGTTTATACAAGGCAGTTGAACCATAACTTACAAGCTGAAATGCACCTAATGTTATTTATTAGCTCTGTGTTTACTACCTAACACTCATATTTTCTTTCTCCATTTGCTTCTCAGATTTGTAACTCTCAACATAGTGTCCTTATTTGTCCAAATTAAGGGTGCAGAGACCTTGAGATCAGGTTCCAAAATGAGGCATTAGTTACATAAAGTAAATTGAAAATGACTGAAAATGCTAATGCAGCTGCCCCCAGCTGTGAAGATGTCATATTTTCATTGTTGAAGACTCCCAGGAAACCAAAGCAGTTTCCATGCTAAGAACTGCAGTTTACCTGGGGTCTGTCTTATGGTCCTTCTGAGCTTGTCTCTCTGGCCAGCTCTGCTCTTCAGATACCATATAAACGAGTTGATCCTTGGGATCCAAATTTCAGGCAGAGACATGACCTTGCTTAGAAGAAAGGAGTGGCTCACACTTGGTGTTACTTAGGAAGGTGTTTATTCAGGGCGAAGGCCCAGGTGGTCAGAGGGTGAGTGTGTGTCTGTGAGTGTGTCTATTTTGGCTCTTACTTGCCCTTATGAACATGGGCATTACAGATGGAAATGAGGGGGAGTGACAAAGGTAGAGGGGGGTTTGACATTGCCATTTAGGGGTAAAAGGGGTATGGGGATACCTGAAGCCTTGGCCAAGCCACCTGGCTTAGCTAGGGCCCTCAAGAACCAAGGCTGTGTTCACAGATAAGATACAAAGCACCAGGACAGGGCTATTAAGGAGATACAATGGAGAGAGCCGGGGCTATTGAAAGGACATACAATGGGGAGATCCAGGCCTGTTATGTGGCTTAACGACAGTGATTAAGGAAAGCAGGTGGAGGTGGATGAACACTTACAGAAACTGGGATACAAAAATTATATTTTAGAAATTTTAGAAAACTCAAAATGCATACTGCAACGCTATCTCATAGCAAAATCTGAGGATTCAGAGGGCAGTCTTTCTCTGCCAAGGCCCCTGAAGCTGCCAAGCAAGCCTGTGCTCTAAAATCATACCAAAAGCATTTGGACACAAGTCCTTGCATATAGAAAATGGTCATGACAGATCACAGAGGAACCATAGCAGGAGATTGTTTGTGCAAACTCGTTGTACATCAAGGTGATAGCTACAGAGCATTTGACCAGATCATGAGGGCCCCACATTTATTCTTTTCTGTTTGACAGGATTCAAAATTCCACATCTCAGTTTCTTCTGTTTCTTGTGCCCCGTTTATGTATTTTAGACGATGACATTTTGAAAAAGATAAACATTGATGAAAAAGATAAATACTCCTTTATATCAAGCAATCGTTGAACAAAACACAAAGGAATGGCTTTTGATATTCTGATTGGAGTCTAAGGTTTTCTATTTCTTCTCTCTCTCTCCTAATCTCTCTTTCCACCCCCCCTCCCGTTTCCCTTCACCCAATTCCATCTCATCTATGAGTTAGCTCTAGTACACTGAGTGTTTATATTCACACTGTAAGACAACCAATTCTGCACGCATTGGATTAAGTGCTTTTTATCCAATTTTTCTTCAAGATTTCTTTCTGGGAGCTCAATAAACTTGAAAATCTTGGTGATTGTGTTTCAAGGTGTCTATTTTGAATGTATGTGTTCCTACAAGGAAGCAAATAGCATCCTTCTGAGAAACAGTGGCAAAGATATGTTGTGAGCAGGCTGATACTGAATGAACATGTATATATTCACCGAGATAAAACTGTGAAAAACATAACAAAAGTCTTATGTTTACATTATGAGAGCACTAAATTTAAGTATTGTCTTGGAAACATCATGATTAAAAGTATAATATCCTGTTGTAGTCACACACCTTAGTGAGTCATTAAAATTGAAATGAAGAGCAAACAACCTGAACTAGCCAAAAGCATGACTATAGCTACTGCTTTAGGTTTCTGGCATTTTAGCTTCTTTTTCTTCTGATGTTTAGGATAAGTGACAAAAAAAATTCATTCCTGTTTTTTTCCTCATTATACTTCCCTTTCTGGCTCTAGGACTTCCCTCAAGTTACAGTTGGTAGCTTACAGGTATTTGTTCTTTCTATTAGGAACATTAGTCTTGACTTTGACAGGAAAGATTCTCCTATAGTAAAATACGATTAAGTAATCAAAGAACAGACTATCCTTAATAGGCTGATTAAGATCAGCATCTCCTTTTTACTATGCATATCAAGGTCTTATCTAATGCAAAAATTTGGACTGCTCTAATGAAAGCAAGATAAAGTGTCTCCATCCTAGGGTAACTATAGCACTTGTACCAGTTTAACTTCTTCAGAAGGAAACCAAACACCTGCAGTCATGTCTGTACTGATGTGAATGCAGACCACACCTATACAAAATGTCCTATGTTCATGCCAGGAAAAAATTCAGTGGCCATGGGCAAACATGCAAGAAAGATAAATTGAACAAGAAATAATTTCCTAATAATTAAAAAGAATTGCTGAAGCATGCTTTTTAGTCTAAAAGAGTAGCATTCTAAATAATTCCTGTTACTCAGAGAAAAAGGTTGATTGGTGTTTCCCATAGCTGTGATTCTGTTTTCAGCTCCTGAAATACTTATGAAAAGTAAAAATGAGACACCTGCCATCTTTTGTTTACTCCAACTTTATAAAGATGAAATTGTTTCTATATTTCTTGATTCTAATGCTGCTGCACTGAAAGCTTTTTTAAAGTTTGTTATTCCTCACAAGTTTTCAAGTGCCATATTCACTCAACCCTCTGCAATGAGCTTGTGTCACATATGGCAAACCAGGCAAACAAGTTGTGTGTCACATAAGAGTAAACTCATTTGCAGCAAAGATGGGGCCAGTTCCAACTGTTTACCTGAGTTAGCAAGATTATCACTGATGTAAGGCTCATCTTTTTCAATCAAAGGAGTGAAGACCCTTGGACTTCAGGTGGTTTTATACTCAGCTATGAACAGCTTGTTCTGTTGAGATCTTGTATTTAAAGAGTGTTTTTGGAGCCTCAGAAAAGAGAACCTGTAGGTGCAGGACACAGACTGTCAGCACAGACAGTATGAAATGTCAGTGCCAGCAGGAACACAATGCAGGAGGAGCACTGCACACACAGACGCTGCATCCAAGGATGTGGTGCAGGTGTAACTGAAGTGCCCTTAACTTCTTATTGCCCCAACAGTACCATACCTGTGTTCACATGTGATTTATCAGCTGAGGGCATAAAATCAATTGTGGAAAGCACGGCATCTATACTGAACTCCTTACCTTCACAATAGCTGATAATGGAATAACCTGGTTAAAAGTAACTTATATATCAAAGTCACTACACTAGATTTTGGTGTTCTTGTATTTGGATTTCAGATTAAGAGAAGGGACCTTGTGGAAGCAGTGGGATGTCAACAGCTTTGCTTGAGGTTGCTGACTGTGAGGCTGCAGAGTAATTCCTAAATCCTGATTTTTTTAACAAGAACACTTTCATACTTCCTTCTGGAGAAATGTGCGCTGTAATGAACCACATTTTGCCAGGTTTCTTTTGTGGGATTTGCCATAAATTCTTCTTAGGAGCTAAAAATGTAAAGTTAACATCATTTAACCAAAGTGAGGAGCCACAGAAAGTTGTCTATTTTTCCTAGGATGCATTGTGGACATAGCTGATAAGGTGGATCCCCTTTCCCATAACCTTTTGTTCTCTGTGATTGCATAGACAAACAATTATCAGTACCTACTCAATCCCTAGTTGTCTCAGAACCTTCTCTCAGAAGACTAAAGAAGATGTCAAAACATCTACTAGTTTCTTCAGAGCTTCATTATCAGTTTCTGATAAGTGTTTCTGCTAGCTAAGAAGGATGGTCCATGTTTCCCACTTTCTCATCTTTCCTCCTACCCAACCAAAGCACAGAAACTCACACGTGGAAAGACCCTGGGGGAATGATAGCACACAGAAATGGTGCATGGCTCTCTCACAGAGCTACTGAATTTTGAATGGAATATGCCTCTAAAATGACCATTTAGTACAAACTTTAGGAGTAACCCCAAGTGAACAAACAGAGCTGGGTATAAAAATTGAGTCAGCCTTTTAGATTTTAATTGAAGCTTTATATTGAAAAAGACTGGGGAAAAAAAGAGTGCAAAGGAACACTTCACGGCTCAAATTAAACCATTGTTTTTCAAAGGAAATGTAACTTGAAATAGTCATGTATTTCTTACTAAGTGGAAGCAAGTGTTATGCAAACAAAGAGTCATGTGTGAAAGTAATTCTTATCTTGCTGCCTGGAGTAGCTAGGGAATAAAATAAAATAAAATAAATCCAGGTCAGGTCTGAATAGAAAAATGGAACTCAAACCTCTGGAGCACATGGAGCAGGGAGTGAAAATGTTGTAAATCAGAGGAAGTCAATTGACTCCAGTAGGAGTCAATTGTGTGCTCTTTGTGCACACCTGTAGGTCAGAACTAGCAAAAGAACTATTAAAAGCAATATCCCTACTTAATTTTTACGGATTGTTTACAGATCAAAGTGCACTCATTATAAATATGGATGTCATGTTTAAATAGTCCCTGCTTTACTGCCATAGAAAGTACTCTTAAAATATTTCCTTTTTACTGTGAAATAAAACATTCTTTTCACCACCAGTCCTTCCCTAGTCTAAATATTGCTCCTACTAGCAAATAGGAAGTATATAAAAGAACATGTTTAACAGGTTTTCACTGTAGCTTGTATCATCTCAAGCAGACATCAGAAAAAGTCCAAGCTACATCATCCATAGGAGTCAAAAAAAGTTCAGGTTGTTTAGGAGAGCTATTGAGCCTGGTACAACAACTGGCTAATACTGTACTCTGTAGATTGTCTCACAGATTTAAAGAGAGTTTATATTATAAGAGCTACAGAATACTATGAGTAAGAAAACAAATACCAGTGGATCACAAGTGCATTTTCCCTGTGCTTGAGGTCAGTGTCTCCACTTTGTTGAAACCAGGGAAGATGCCTGCTTTCTCCTCCTGCTCTTATCTACTCTACTGTGTTCTTAACCATTATTTCCCTTAAATGCCTGGTCTCTGCCTCCACTGCATGCTGTACAGCCTTTTTTTCATCTAAATTCAAAGATCACATGCCAAAGGAGCTCTTGAGCTGTGAATCAATAGAGACTGAGGAATGTGTTTCACAAAAGTATTGTGATTAATTTTTTCTCTTTTTAGGTTCCTTTAGAAAATATTAGATGGAATGGACCTTTTATCTAACATTCTTAGTTTTGCATAGTCCTCTTCATCTGTACAGCCTACCTGTATCACCAGTGTTTCACTTCTAAAGAACTTAATTCTGAGATAGAAAAACTAGTAGCTGAAAAGCAAGACCAGAATTATTTCTACCCTTTTTTCTTTCAGATGGTCTCTCTTCTCCAGAAAATGTACTTCAAAAAAAATAGTCTTTGTGATGTGTTTCTAAGGTGAGTACATTCAGGTCAGGATGAACCAAGGCAGGAAAAAGAGTCCTCCCTATCTTTTGGCAAAATTACAATCACAGTCTGCCTTCTACCAGTTGGTATAGTGTGGGGTTGCAGCTCAAGTGTCATAGCTTGAAAGAGGTAATCAGGACTTCTTATTGCTTTCCTCATTTCCAGGTAAACAAACCTTGAACTTTCAATGGGCCATCAGAACTTTAACTGCAGTTATTCTCTAGCACAAGTCTGCATCAGGAAAACTGTGACTGAAGGCAATGAAGCCATACATGTATAGAGACAACATGACACAAAAAGAGGAGGCTGATCTACAAGTTGTTTCTACCAGCACAAAGTATAATACCTTTTTGTCATCTCTAATTGGAACATAGTCTTGTATTTTGTTCCTTGTGTTCATATTACTTTTTCTATAGAATGAGTGTAATAGTACATTCCTTGTAACTTGTAAAAATCATGGCAAATATTTTCTTTTTCTTTTCATTTCACCACGATTTAGTCAAACTTAGAAAGCAAATATTTAAGTATGAATAAGTCTATAAATAATAGTAACAATCAGCTCAAGTTGCTACCATTTTAGAAATAAGAGAGCAAATGGAAATGCTTTCATGTCATGATAATAAGGCAAGGGAAACCAGCATCCTTTAGTCTTATAAAATAACTTGGGAAAAAAAGACACTAGGAAAGAAATGGTCCTTTTTCTTACTTCAGGTTTAACCCCCAGAAGGACATAGTTCATATCAGTTTCAGTCTGAGTTGCTAGAGGTGGACCCAATGTCTCACAGAGCCTGCCCCTCACACCTGCTTGGAGTATCTTTCATCCTCTAAAGCATGGATGGCCAGCTTTCATATTCTAAAAGTTATTTTTATTTGAGACAGGTATTATGAGGCCAAACAGATATAGACATATTGCTACAGTGCTGCTCCAGTTGACCAGACCAAACCGAGATCTGCACCTTCTTCCTCCTTCAATATGGTATAGAAACAGGCCCATTGCTGACTGGCCAGTGTTCCCCAAGGTAGAAAAATGTCCTTACAGGCTGAGTCCTGGCCCTCAGCCATCTGTTGACTAGTTTGGCACAAGACTATTCCAAATCTCTTTCCTTTATTCTTCTTACCCCAAGGTTCTGAATTATTAGATTCCAACCTCCTTTCCAAAACCACCTTTTTTAACAATACTGGCGCTGTTTCTACTAGTGACATCCCTTTCCTAAAAAATGAACTTCTTCCTGTAAATTATTCTGAAGGATTTTGTAGTACTAATCTGGCATAGGTCCATGAACAGCATCACCCTTTGAAGCCTTTACTAAGAACTGCTTGTCTCATTATTTTCCTCTTTTTCTTTTCATACCAGTGGTTGGACCTTTTGTGTGTTATCCTTCATTTCAACTGAGATGATATTTTAAAAAGGATCTGCTAGAAATAGTGTTTCTGAACTCTCTCCCTCTTCTAGGAAGCAGGAAAAATCCTTTTTATAATAATTTCTACAAAGTATATTATATTGTAATTATACTCAGAGTAAATTAAAATGACCATCATAAAAATTAACATCGTAATTAAACTGAATTAAAAGACCTTTAAGCTCGCTTCTGCTTTTAGTTACATGAATGGAGAGCCATGTAACATAGCTTCACTTGACAGCCCTAGAGCTGAACTCAATAGTATCCACTGAAAATCAGTGGAGGAGAGGTGGGGAATCCTTAAAAGGAGAAGCTGGTCAAGAAAAAGACAGCTATCAGCTTGATCTGTATATTATAATTTATTTCTTTTACATTGTCCAGTGAAATATATTCTTATGTAAATCAAATTTCTGAATACTGACAAATTGAAAACTTGAGAATTTCCTGCTAGTGGATGCAAACTGCAGACACAAGAAAACTGTGGAGTGCACAGTGCAATGCAAATCTTCATGGACAGATGGAAAAGATTTGCCATTTCTGATTCGAGGTATCTGATAACTTTTTGACCAAGTGTCTATAGTGCATTAACTTATTAACTGTCCTTGTCACTCTTCAGCTGCTTTCTTTCCTGCATCAGTTAGGAACCTGGAAATTAGGTACAATGTTTAACTGTGCTGATAACTAATCATCCACTACCTCCCATGCAGTCCTTAGGTCAAACCTGGTCATTTTCATGAGAGATGTATTTTAAATTAACCACCCACATGATAGGATTTGATGCAGTAAAAGAGTGTTGCTTATGTTGTTGTCAGGTGAGAGGCTCATGCCACTCTTCTTTGGATTTAGGTACCCATAAATCAGATCTAGTGCTTTGGTTTATTTCCAGAGGAATTCAGTTAAACAATCAGAGACAGTCCTTGAAAAAACAAAGCTGGCTGTCTTATTTTCACCAGTGAAAATAAGTTCATTTAAAATGTGTTTCCACACCTAAGATCAACCTAGAGAAAGAAAGCTTCCCTTCATTGGTAAGCTCCACCTCACCTGCTTAAAAATATTAACACAGATGGAGTTTCCCTTTTTAACAATACACTATTTAGTAAATGTTGGGCTTCAGCTTCTCACCTTTACAGCTAAATCATTAATTATGACCTTTTTAGTGCTGTTATTAAGCAGTTCCCTCCTTCCCCTTCAAATTATTTTCCTTTTTAACAGTCAACCTTCTGTGTCAGTGCCTCATAGACTGGAGCAGTTGCAATCTGTAAGTAGTATACACAGAACAAAAATGAAAAAAATAAGTTTACTGAAAAGGACAATGCAGCAAGTCCAGGAAGAGGGAAGACATGGACAGGCATATCAATAATTCCTCTTTGTTTTCCCCTATTATGAACTGGGATTGTTTGGAGGTGCCTCTGTAGACACATTCATCAAGATTCACAGAGAAGTAGGATTTTAAATCCTATAAGTCTCTGTCTTTTTAGGGAAGATGGGAAAGCTGCAGGCATCTGTCCAGCAGGCAAGCACCCAAAGCAAGCATGATGAGCTGTCATGGGCATCTGCTCCTATTCCTGACTCTTATGTGGCCTGGACACTACCTGGGGACTGCTGTGCAGAGAGAAGGCTCCCCATCTGAGGAGGATCCATTGTAACCCTCCTGCAGACTTCCCTGAACATGGTTCGCAGAAAAAAGGAGCAACTTTTTCCTTTGTATTAAAGAAGCCCTCCCTCTACATCTGTCTAGGCATTGCTCCCAGAGGGGATGGAAAAGCATACGGATTCTGGTCCTGGAAGGGATGACAGCTGCGTTACATAACCCTTGGCTCAACTACAGATGCATCAGGCTTGTGTATAATTGTATTTGTCCAGTGTGAGTAAAGATACAGTGCTGGTGAAATTGGTGTGAGAGACAAGGCCTCTTTTGCACTTGGTTGCACATTAACTGAGGCCAGACACTGAATATTTCCACATTCACACTGGGGATACTTCTCTTTTTCTGCTGAATTTTCAAGGCATTTGATGAGGGACCTTCTATTGAATTAGTGCAATGTGATCAGCAGAGGTGAGAGACGATCCTTTCATAGCTACCTGTGGCATTAAAGTTGAGATACCATTTTTCTTCATTGAGTTTATTTAAAACTTTCTTCTTTCCTTTCTTCTTTTCTCTCTTTTGAGGTTGAGAGCACCTCAAGAGAAATGAAACAGAGATCTGCTGCCACCTTCTGATCACTCAGAAATCCGTCCATGTCCTAAACACAGCCAACAGTGTGGAACGGAAGTGGTTATATTTCACCGAGTGGTGGAAATATCTTTCTGCCATCTGCAGCTGGATTTTATATTATTAGTTTTCATAAATGCATTAAAACTTTGAAGTGAATACAATATTGAAGGAAATAGTTAGTGAAGAGGTCCTACTCTTGTGCATATACTATAGCAAACAATCACATGCCTAGTTCTAGAGTAGGCACACAAAGTTTCTAGTGAGCACAGTCAGTGTTAGAGGTGGGAATGCTTTTCTGTGGCATGCCCAAAACTGGAAACGGACACAATTCACCTTACTCTGAGCAATCACAAGAACCTTAAACCAATCACTACTTTAATTTCTTAAGAATCTCTTAAGTTTATAATTTTGATTTTTTGACATGGCAAGGATGGAAAAGAACATATGCACACAGCCTATTCCCATTGATGGAATCTTTAAAACACTCAGGGGAGCTATCCCTTGGCTGTTCTGTAATCGCTTATTTCAAACCTTGAATTACTCTGGTATGTAAATACTGATAATAGCTAAATATAATAGAAAGTGGCCACATACACATGTGTACACCATATTCGTATGTCAGGATATTTTCCTGGATCTTCAGCACCAGCTTGAAACAAAGGTTCTTTTGTCTGTAATCAAAGTAGCAGACTGAACAGTAATTTGCCCAGCTACAAGAAAGGCAGTATTAAGCATTCACTTCTTAAAGGCATCAATATTGCTAATGATTTCAAACCCCCGAGTCAGGCCTCCTGAAACCATTAGACAGGCCTTACAACCATCAGCACTAAGAAAACAATAAAAATGTAAGGAGCTTTTTTAAATTTTATTTTATTTATTCATCTGGTTTTTGAATCTTTGCAATCCTGTATTTTAAATTTTCGTCAATCATCCGGGCAGACAGTTTTTTAGGGAAACTCAGCTTCTCTTGCTGCAAGAACTGGGGCTTGAAAGGGGGCAAAACACACACACACACAAAGAACACTTAATGAAAATGTTAAATATTGACTGACCATGAAATCAGGACACTCAGTAGCATCAGCATAAACTTTTGTAATCCACAAAAGTGTGCAGGGTATCAGAGCCCAGTTGGGCTGACATTTTATGATGGATACTGCCCTGTGCTGGGGGTGAGGACAGCCCTGATTCAGGCTGACTGCTTGGGCTCACATGAGGTTTGCCATCCTGGTGTGGCCTCCAGATAGTAAGGTTCCTGTTTCCTTTTGCCAAGCAACAAACCCTGCTCCCTAGGAGGAATACGCCTTGCTGAGCCCTGTTTAAGCATTAGAAGTCCCAGTGTCCCCACATCTCCTGCCTCCAGCCCTGCCCAAAGCAGAGGTTATTGGATTGTATTCTGTGCCTGATCCAGTCATGGGGAAAAGCATCCTTGAAGAGCCAGGTCCTTCTGCATGCCATCAGCAGCCTAAACCACAGAAATAAAACTGTATTTATCTGACAGGCAACATCAAGAAAACTGAACATCAAAACTGAGCATCTTCAGGGAGTTAGGTAGAGGGCATGGGGACTCTCAGTTTTTGTTGCAGGGCTTCACAGAGACTGGTAGTAAGAAAATGCTCCTTAGAAAGTAACCACCCTTTTAAAAAATAAAAAAAACAGTGATGATCCCTAAAAGCAAAGCTCTGACAATATTAGTCTCTTCTGAAAATCTCAGCAGGAGTTTTAACCAGGGTCAGCCTTGAAAGGAAGAGACAAGTAACGATTTCCTACAGCCTGTAAAATTCTGATGATGGTAAAGTAAATGCTGCTTTTACAGGGTTACAGAGTCAATTTCCTATCACTTTTCACTAGGACTATTGTAGGGAAACATTTGGGTAACCACATGTTGTGCTAAAAAAATCCTAAACACTACCAATATTTCCCTTTTAGGAAAAGAGAGTTGTGAATGATTTAAAGCCTGATTTGGTAAATTGGGCCTTCTTTTGCTCTGAAAAAGAGTGGAGGAGAAGGGTGCATTACCAGATTTCTACGATTCTGCACTTTCTTACTCGTTAAACTTTACATTGAATATGCATCACTTCTCTGCACACAGTTTAAGCCCTAGGGATTGCGGAGTCCAAATGTATTTTAATTACATTATTTAAATTAATTTAATTACAAAAAATAACAGACTCTGCACATGTTTGGAAATGCCATGGTGTACAACTAAATCTTGAGTAATTGTTAAATTTCTTGCAGGCCTCCTGCAAGGAAGTACTGTTTTTCTTTAAAAGTGAGAACACTATTATATCCGTCAGTGGAAAGTTTACACATTGTATTTCTTCTTTCATATGCCGTTAAACATGAGGCTCTCTCATTTCCCCCTTTCTTCAGAAGGCAGGAGACCCATCTGGTAATATTCTGCAGATCAGCATTTCTTAAGGAGAGTTTGATTTAAGTGGTGGTTTTGTTGAAGCAACGAAAAAGAAAGTTATGAACCTGGGTTATAGTACTAGGCCTTGTGCTGTTATTAAAGTTGGTCCATGCTTGATCCATGCCAAATATAGACCTGTCTTTAGGCTGTGGAGAGAAAGTAAGAAGCATTCTCTTCTCATCCCACTGTGTTTTGGAGTTGAAGCAAAGAAAAATTGTCTCACTTTTGCATAGCTCTTGACTTGCCAGTTAATTTTGTTTGTAAAAAATTTATGTGGCTAAAATAAGAGTACCTTCATAAGCTCAAGCGTTTGGACAAAAAAAAGAAAAAAAAAATAATAACTTTCAAAACTGGTAAGTGTCTGTGTGCCTTTTTAGTTCTTTTTTCTGGCTGGCACTGGGTGCAGGTTTTGAGATGCTGCAAGACAATATTGCCATCTTTCTTCCTTGGAAAAAATTTAGTGGTTGAGCCTCTTTTCCTTTCTCTCTCAGAGCCAGGAATCCAGAGCAAAATGTGTGAAAACTGGGAATGAAACTTTCTTGGCTGAGAGAATGCAGCTAAGGGATTTTGCTGTAGAACGATGTTCCAACAAAGATCAGGAGACTTTTGAAAAATTTCCTCTGAAAAGAATCCCAAATGTTTTGAGCAGAAGTCAGGTTCATAATACATCTGTACTCTTCTTTTCTCAACCCCTAAATGCCCCAAATTATCCCAGACTTCTGTCTCCTTTTCAGCAGGACTTTGATTCCATAAAAGAGAGCAATGTGTGAAATGCACTGGAGAGTTTTCTGCTGTTGTTGCTGGTGGGTTTTATGGATTTTAGTCAAGAGTGATAAAGGCTCAGTATAGGCATCAGACAGGGAGTATGCTGTACAGGAAGCACCAAGTCAGATCAGCCTTCTACATAATTCATATTTTGTTTCAAGAAAGGGTAGTGACAGATAATTCAGCCCTGGCCATTTAAGTAAATACATCATCTGTGAATGTTGCCATCTCAGTACTCAGCATCCTAGCCAAATGACTAGCAATTATGTTAAACAGTTCTACTCAAACACACTGAGCCAGCAAAATGCTAAGGTATACAGTGGTAAAAAAGGCACTTTAAATGTAGCCTGATTTCAGCCAATCTAGCTTTAGGAAATTAGCTGAGGTCCAAATATATAACTGTATTCTAGGCTGTCTTTGTAGTTGTTTTGGAAAGAAAAGCAGTTGAGCTGTAGAAGCAATCCAATCTAAGTGTCCCACTTGCAATCTATAAATAGCTTACTTTGGAAGGGTCCTAGCCTACCTTTATCCTCTCTTCTGTAAACAAAGGAAGAGAAGGACTACTCTATTGGCAGCAGTAAAGGATAATTTATTAATGATTTTTTTTTTAATTGCACCCCATAACCCAGCTTATTTGATGGATTTGCTTCCCCCAGAGACTTAGACAAAGACATTCTAAAAGCCCTTTCTCTCCCTCTGGTAGAGAGAGCAGTGGATGTTGTTTACCTTGCCTTCAGAAAGGCTTTCAATGCTGTTTCCCATAACATTCTCATGGGGAGGCTGATGAAGCCAGGGTGGCTGGATGGCTGGTGATGTGGATTGAAAACTGTATGAATGGCCAAACCCAAAGGGCAGTGCTAGTCGAAGGCCAGAGGTGCAGGTGCAGGGATCAGTATGGGCTTCAGCCCTGTTTAATGTCTTCCCCGATGATCTGGATGATGGGACAGCATGCCCTCAGCAAGGCTGACAGTGACACAAATCCAGAATGATACCATGGAGCCATGTATGCCTCATGTTGTCCAGGCCAAAACAGAGCTTCTCTGTTTCTGCAAGTTTCATCTTCATGCTAAAAAGATATGTCCTTAGTCACCACCTGAAAGCCTCAAAGCAAGGCTTGAAAAGGCCTCCTCTCTCATGAAAAAACTTAAGAGAATTTGTGGTTCCGTGAGATTTTTCCTTCCTTTAAGAAAAATAACATGTAAGAAACTAATCTCTCACTGCTAGATTAAACAGTGTCCCATCTCCTCAAATCTAGCTTTAGTAGCTGGGAGAGTTATAAAAGCAGGGATGAAAATTTTCATATTCTAGATACATATTTTGTGTTCTTCTGAACCCAATATAAATTCCCAAATGTGGTCCTTCATATGTCTCTTATACTCCTCTTTCTTAATGTCAGAGTACACCTGATGTGATTCCTGGTACCTTTGGCTCCTGAGAAGAGTGGCACCAGGCAAATCGCAATGCAGAATAATCCTACCACATAGAGCCATGCTTTGAAAATAGCTGTTCTTCTCAATGAGAAGGAAAAGTCTGGAGAAAAGGGAGGGTGAATGAATAGAGGGGAAATGTGATGACTCCACAAAAAATAAGTGGCCTTTGCTGAAAATGAGGTGAGCCTTTGGGCAGAGTAATAATAGAATAAATTGATAAAATACCTTTCAGCATGGTCTCAAAACACTACACGGTTATTAAAATCTACAGCCAAATTTAGCACTACAATAAAAAGACAAAACAAAAGCAGTTTCATAATATAATGAAATGTACATAAAATACCAAAATAAAATTACTCTAAACCCCATACAATCTTACTTTCACCATAAGTTTGGAAATGTGAAGTGATTTTTCAAGGCATTGAGTACGGGGCTGTACTGTTTTACAAACAGGGCTGTAAAGTAAGTAGGCAATACATATTTTTAGGTAAGGGACTGAAAACAAACCTACTAATTGTGTCGTAGAAATGCTCCAGACTATCACGGTCCCCAGAGCTGCCACCGGCTTGCTGGGCTCTGTCATGATATGGTGAAGTTTTAGGCAGGTCTGGATTCCAGGCAGGAGTGTGCTTGCTTGGAGGAATGGAGCGGCTCACACTTGGTGTTACTTAGGAAGGTGTTTATTCAGGGCAAAGGCCCAGGTGTTCAAAGCGTGGGTGTGTGAGTCCTGATTCTGGGTCTCTCCGGCTCTTATGAACAGGGGTGTTACTCATGGAAATGAGGGGTAGTGACAAAGGTAGAGGGGGGTTTGACATTGCCAATTAGGGGTAAAAGGGGTGTGGGGATACCTGAAGCCTTGGCCCAACCACCTGGCTTGGCTAGGGCCATCAAATACCCTGGGTGTGTTCACAGATAAGATACAATAGGTATAAGATGGGCTGAGCCAGGGCTGTTAAGGGGATACAATGGGGGGGAGCCAGGGCTATTGAAGGGACATACAACTGTGATTAAGGAAAGCGGAGTGGGGGTGGATGAACACTTACAGCAACTGGGACACAAAAACTATACAGAAATTAGAAAACCCAAAATGCACACTGCAACACCAGACTCTAGTAAATAGCTTTTTAACATAATATTTAGAACTTTAAATTTAAGATCGTCTAAGAGTTTTATCCCATAAGAAGAAGAAGAAGGCAGATAAGGAAAAACTGACTTTTTTCTTTGGGTCACAATTTATTTGGCCCAGTGAAAAGATTATCATGTAAATTACTGGCTCTTGGTTATTGAGGAAATCAGATTAAGTGATCCCAGTGATCCTTTTCAATTTCAAGAACATGAACATTGGCCAGTAGTTAGTATAATTTATCCTATATCATAAGTATAGCTGGACATATAGGTGATTCTTCTTGTATCCTAGATTTTCCTTAAAATTAACAGAGATATTTGGGCTGCTTCAATCATCATTCAACTGACTCATTATAAATATCGTCATGAAGAAAATAAGAGTCATGTCCAAGAAATTCTTGTTTATCCACATCAGCTTTTCAAGGTGTTTATTAGTACAGTGAAACGACTCTTCGTTCAGTCAGATGAATGTTACCTTGGGCTGTGGGGTTCAGGAAAAGAGAATTATTTTCCATTTGTGAAAAAAGAATAAAAGAGGAAGAAAGTACTGTATTGGCTGAAAGTTTAAGTACCCACCCAGCCTGGAAAATATGGAGTTTGGTTGAGACAGTTGCAGGTATTTCTCAGATGATATCAAGCAATTTTGTAATATTTAGTGTACACATCTATTTCCGGGTAATTTGTGCAAAATATTTTTTCTGTTTGGTCAAACTAGAACTGCATTTATCAGGATACTTATTTGTCTTGCAATTTATAAAACAATCTGTGTTCTCTCTCTTGTGCTCTCCTTCCAGTCCTCTCTCTGATTTGTTGCTGAGTTGTAAACAAAATCATGGGAACTGTAATGAATAAAACAGGCTATTTTGATAGCCTCTACTATCTCTACAAAATGAAAACTACTTTCAGAACTATATGAAAACAAGCATCTTTTACTTCACACAACTTGTGAAAATATATTGTGACTGAAACCTGAAGAAATACGCAAAACCTGAAACCCTTTAAAATGGATATTCTAGGAAAAAAATGCATTATCCTTTCCTCTCTGGCTTAACTTCAGTAATCTGATGCCTAAATTGCCAGTGCAATCAGAATTTGATAGGTTTAAAATCAATTATAAGGAACTGGAAATAGGATTGGTAATCTATGAACACTGAATAGAACTGCAAAACTATGTTAATCTGGAAGATGAAATCTTCTGTTCTAATCTGTTCTAAATTTAGAACCTCAGAAAATAAGCTAAAAAATAGCTGTTTCCAACAAGGCACAAGGGCAACTAGGAGGAAAATAAAGGAACTGAATGAGACTACTCCCCATATTAAAATAGTAAGGGAAAAACAGAGCCCACTTTTGTTTCCATGCAGTTTGCTTTGTAATGTGTTTTACATATCAAGAGCAATGGCACATCAAAAAGGAGAGAAAAGAAAGGTATACAGTTCTTCAGAAACTGAATTTAGTTCAGAAAGACTATGAGCCAAATTTGTTAGAAAGTGCAAGGTGTCATCCATAGCAAAGAAAGGAAAAGTGGTAAATAGAAGGAATTAAGTTATGGTTGGTTGTGGTAATTTAGGTATAACTGAGCAATAATATGTAAAAGAGTAAAAGAACTGCTATTGGTAACAGACTGTCCTGGTTCCTGCCAGGACAGGGTTAATTTTTGCAGTAGCCAGGAGGGGGCGTGGATGGGACCCAGAGGTTATTCTATACACCTCACCTCATTTCCCAGGATGGAAATCCTGTGAATGCACATGAATCACTCACTTCTCTCTTGCACAATTTTGTCATTAATATAGTTGCTGTTACTGTTCATTTTCTTGTCATTGCTGTTTCCAGCAAATTGGTTTTATCTCAACCCATGGCTTTTACCTTTTGCGCCCCCAGTTCTCCTCTCCAGCTCTTTCCAGAGGGGAGGGGGAAGTGAGCAATCAGCGCATGGTTTCTGTGGGAACATGAAATTGCAGAAAAGAATTCCTAAACCACAACACACACATATGAAGAAACATGGGTGTTGTAAAGTACCATTCTAAACCCAAGAAGAAAGAATAGAGGGATATGAATAGATTAACATAGAAATGAGAAGGAGGATGACCTGCAACAAGCAGAAACACCCTCCCAGATCTGCCCGAACACGGTGTCTTTATGCAATAGTGCTTCTTCACCCAGGTGACAGACTGAAACCCTCCAGATGGGACTTCATCTGGAAGATGAAGAGAGGATGATGTTCTTCACCATTCCAGGGTAGGGGTGAGTTTCCATGGTTAGAGGTAAAAGAAAATAGGAAAGGATTATTTGAGGATCCACATAGATGGGCATTTGAAATAATGAAGCAGCAGAGCTGAGGAATTGTCTGGGAAGACATATTTATCTGTTTGGGGCCATGATTAAAAAGTTAATTTTTAGAGATAGTTTTTATACAATGGTGAAAGAAGATAAAAACAGAAATGCATATACACTGGGAGACTAAGAAATGACCAGGAAATGTATTATATTTTTATTGTAAAAAAGTGAAAGTCAATTTTAAATTATATACTCAGTATTACAGCTTAATACTATATTGGCTGGTCTTACTCTGACAGGGTTGGAATTACACCATCAAGACAAAGAGTTTAAGAGAATATGCGCTGACAAACTGTGGACTTCTGAGTCAATAAAAATTACATCTATAAAAGTTAAAGATCCAAATGGCCCTGTCAAGAAAAAGAAGATTTTACAGGCAATACAGGTAGATATACTGGGTAACATACTGTAAACCAAACCCATTTGTAAGCTGGGGATAAAAAAAAAATCTAGGAGCAACATACACACACAGCACGTTGTTCTCTAAAAGAAGTAACTGAGAAAATGAAAGTCACTTTATCAGCTACAAGTCACTTTGGTTTTAGAACATAGTGGGAAGAACAAAGAGGCAGATTAAAAGAGGAATGAAAAGTAATAATTTTCCTATGAGCCTACAGGCAGAATCAATTATATTATTTTTATTGTTTTTAAGGCATCTTAATAAATTCAGAGAGCAAGAGACTGCTGAAATGCCATAAACTGCCCCTGTAGGTCAAGGGAGTAGAGAACTGGACAAAAGAAGTGAATTGTAGTAAATTGTTAGAAAAATTAACAATAGAAAAATTAACAATATTTAGAAAATTATTAATTTTGAAATTAGAACTCCCACATACCATTCACTGCCATAATACAGAAGATATGGATATCCTCCCTCCCAAATTCTTCTCAACAATCAGCTGTCATCATCACTTACAATTAATGTGCTGGTAATCAAAAAACAAACACTACAAACAAAGTCTGAGAAGAATTATATCCTGTGATCTCATAAACGTACAAGAATGAAACAGGTTCTTCTTGAAATTTCCAAAAGAAAATACTAAAGATGAAATAGATTTTAAAATTATGTGTGTTGCTGGCAAGCTGTAATGAGAGATATCTTTGTTACTGAAGAGGTCCATCTTTAAAAAAGAGAACTAGAACTAAGAAGAAACAATATCTGTCAGAATCCTGGAATTAGAATAAATTTGGAAAGTTCAACAACTATACCAAATTACTGAAAGTGAGAGGAAATTGGACATCTGCAAATTAGTAAAATGGAACAAACTTTAAGATACAGTAAAAACAGAAGAAAATATGACAAAGGACAGGCTGATATGTAACAAGGGCTTCAGAGAAAATGCCTGGTTTGGCAATCATTTTAAGTAGAGATAGTAAGACATTAGTATACAGGTCAAAAGAGACAGTGTATTTTTTGAGTAACTCTGTGGATATTAAATTTTCAAAGCTAGAAGGTGGAGGAAGAGGTTTTCTTGTTTTATATCTGCTTCAGCAGCTATAGAAATAAAAGTAGATACTTCCTGCAGAAGTGTATTACACTGGACATCCTTATTAGGAACCTGAAGAGAAACACGATAACAAAATTTTACAAACTGGTGAGAAAGATGATGGTCTAACAAAATGGTTTTTTCCTTTCCAAACAAGATGTGTATCTGTCAGAATTCATAGCTGCAAATTAAATGAGCAACTTCGGAAATTGTCTGTGCTGGAAAGACACTATATTCATTATGTCTGTGTGGAATTCATGAATGGTTATAAGAATCGTGGGGTCAGAGAATATCTGAAGTTGGAAGGGATCCACAAGAATCATCAAGTTTAACTCCCTGCTCCTCACAGGATTAACTACAACTAAAACATGTAACTTAAGAGCACAGTCTATACCCTCCCTAAACTCTGGCAGGCTCAGTTCTGTGACCGCTTCCAGTGACCAATCACCCACCTAACTGAGAAACTTTTCCAAATGCTTCATGTTGCTAAATATCTCCAAGGAAGCTCAACAGGCAGCTTTTATCCCCAAGATCTGGAAGAGAAATGTAAAAGACCAAATGATACGCAGGAGGATAAAGGGTGACTTTGAGAAAATAGATATTTTCTGAATTTATGTATATTCTGGTTTAGTTTGAGAATCAATGCCTGCAATATGGTGTTGTCTTTTTTGCTCATTTCATACTTTTGAGAATAACACTATTAATTCACTCTTAACATTCTGATACTAGAATACAGCTACTGAAATTTTAACTTCATTAATGCCCTATAAAGAAATTATTTCTTTCTTTCTTCCCTCTTCAGAAATATATAGAAGTCATTAAAATCACCTCTGCTGCATTATTTGAAGTATAAATGCAGTGTTTGATGACTATCAGTATTCAGAGTTGTAATGAAACCATGAGACAGTTCTTGTAGGAAATAAAAAATTACTTCTAAACAACCACACAATGTTCAGAGCACCTAGAAACCAATCCTAGAACAAAAAGAGTAGCTGACTAAGCTACAGGCGGCATCAATTGAACTGAAAGATAACATTGAAAGAGAGTGCTATCTAAAGGGCCAATCTGAACAGTTAGAGGGACTGATAGGAAAATTCACATCAATCACATGTGTGGTCCTGGTTGACCACTAGAGCTTCCAGGCCCCATTTTTCCTCTGCAGTGGGAACCACTACACCTCTCCTAGATGGCACACCTGACTTCCAGTGGTCCTGTCAGGATGAGTCTGACACTCCAGGTGCTGTGTCAGACAAGAGCAGAAGGCATTGAAAGGCCACCTCTGCTTCACACATGCATTGTGGGTCCCATTTTCCCATCCCTTGCCATCCCTATTCTGATTCAACCTGTGCCAAGGTGCTTTAGGAACACTGGTTGATTTTCATGTGTAGTAATGCCAAGCTGGTCTTTCAGAGGCACCATAACTCACCATGTTTGTAAGTATGGCAGGGTCTCAAGCATCTCCTTACTCTTCTCCCATCAAATTGGGGTTCTTGTCCTGGCAACCGTATCCATTAGGATTGCTAACTCGATTCCCTCCCCTCAAACTAACAGAACCCAATTTCATCCTCCTTCATTTCTTCCTTCACAATAGTGATTGTTGCTGATATTGGAGACACCAATCTGAGCCTAATAAACATAATAGCACTGGAGCCTAATTTTTCCTGAACAGATCCCTTATTTAGTTAGATTCTTTTGTCACATCATTCATCACAGCCATTGGTTTTAGCCTATTCCTGTGACTTGGTTACACTCAATGCAGCAGTTCAGCTAATTATGCAGCCTTGTACACAGAGCAAAAGTTTTGTCTTTTTTTCTTCTGCTGAATTAACATTGTAGGACCAAGCACGAATGACCATCACTATTGAGACTCCTGACAAAGACAGAATAAAAAATAATTTACACCATGGCACAGTAGAAATGTAGATCATTAAAGGGAAATAATCCACTCAGGTGAGAATTTCTACATGGACCTATTTACAGGATGAAACCTCACATAAAGCAGAAGTCCCTGTTTTATCAAATGTAAAGCTGTTGTGGTTTGAAAGCAAAATGAGTGAGAGGCTCCAAGTCAGAAATATAATTTAATAAGAAAAAAGCTAAAAAGGTAAAAATAAAATAAAATAAATGCGATAACACAAAGGACCACAGGCAGAGTCAGAATACAACCTGAGCAGGATAGTGGAAGCAGTCCAGATGAGATGGTCTTCCTGAAGCAGTGATCCTGTAGAAAGGTCTGGTAGCTCTGCTTCTCTGGGAATCCAGTGGGTCAGGGCTGCTTGTCCTGTCTCAAATCCCAGATTATATCCAGGTGAGAATGCTTGGCTCCTCCCCTGGGCAGAGCGTCTCACAATGGGATGATGAGTGTGAAGTGGGTCCTTGATGGCCCATTAAACAGAGATAACTCCTGGAGGGAGTTACCTGTGAGTCATGGGCAAGTCGTTGATGGGCCATTAACAGAAGACAGCCCTACACTAGAGTAGTGCCCCACTTGGTTTCAACAGTTCGTGAAGAAGGTGATAGAATAAATACTTTGTGTACATCCCACACTACAACCCAGGACAAAAGCGATAACAGAAATAGACTTAAAAACAAACAATGTCTTCCCCTGCATATTTCTTGACAATTTGCTTTGGTGCTGACTTGCTTAATCAGGAGGCTCAATGCAGAAATGTTCATTTTATGTTGGAAAATCAGCAAGTCTATAATTCCATGTTACAACCTTTCCACATTTTAGCTAGAACTGGACCTTGTCAGGCTTGTATAGTCTTGAATATATTATGATGAAGTCTAGTGCTGTCCAAATTTCCAGAGGTACTTGGCTACTATTTTACTTCAGAATCTACAGCATTATCTTTATAGAGCTTGATGACTAACCAATAAGTTACCAGATGAAATTAAGCTTTTTACATACTGTGTACATACACACATGTATTCAAAAATACATTCATATACACATGCATTTGTAGATAAAAGAAATATATCAATTTCCTCCCAAGAAAAAATAAAACTCATGCCAAATAATCTTTCTAGAAGGAAGTATATTAGGTTAGCAAAGAAACTGATCGTATTTTCAGCACCATGAGAAATTCAGGCATGAACAATTCCAGAAGAGCATATGTACATGGAACATTTTAACAAGTTGATTTCCTGTTTGCTTCAGGCACCTGAGCATGTGAGTCCTCCCCTCAAGGAGGGTTCTCAGAAGTGCTTTACCAGCTCCTCTCACTTAAAGGGCTTCTGTTACACCAGGAGGTAATTTTCTTACATTTAGATACTTACTAAGATTAGCAAATTTGTCCCCACTGCATTTGGGAGAGACTATTGTGAGGATTGTCAGTGGGCAGTACTTCAGAAATTAAAAGGAAAAAAAAAAAAGAAAACTACTCAAACCATTTGTTCACAGCATTTAGGGCTGAAAATCTACTGTGAGCCCACTTGTGTAACAACTCTCTTGTACACTCTCTTCTACTTAAAATTTTTATTCAGCTGAGAAATATGACAATTTCTCTCAAAAGCTAATCTAACCCTTATTCAGAAGAAGGCAAGATGATCTAATCTTAGTCTTGTCCCTTCCAACTACTGAAAGCCAGCCTCCACCCAGTCACTGCAGCTGATACAGGAACAGCTGATGAGGTCCTTCAGCCCCTATGGTTGAAAAGATCAGTGCCAATAGATACCTCCTGCAGTGAAATCAATTTCAATTTCTTTTTACTGACTAAGGTGAGCTTTGAACCAACTTGTCTGACAGCTTGAAGGCAGTTATTTAAAATCAGTTAACCTTGTAGAGAGAAGTAATCAGAATATAAATGCAATACGATCAGCTACTGAGATGCTGACAGAATAGCCATATTTATTGGGAAGACCTCAGATCAGTTTGCTGTTCATTATGCTTGTCTGAAAGCTTCTATGATGTCTTATTGTGGGTAGCTCTGGAAGTAATACAATTTCAGATTTATACTACCTTCCCCTGAAAAGTTTCTTTCAGCCACTTTGTTAACTTTTTTCCTCTCTGTCTGCTGCCCAGGCTTTCACCCCCACTTCTATCAGAAACTTGGTGAGATAGTTCAACATTAGAATTTATGTAGAAATTTTTTTCAAAGATTTGAAAAAAAAATAGAACTATTCTACTCCCAGTCTGTGAAAATCTACATCTAAACCTAGACTTGAAATTCTAAATAAAATGTCATTATACCTAAGAAATAATTAATATTTTCCTTGGCAAAAGAAGAAAATTAATTCATTTATGTTTAGGCTATAAAACTCTGGAAATCACCTCTTCAGAACTTTTTAAGAGGCTGGCTGCTCTAATCTCTGAGTTACCACGTGCATATTCTTCTGAAAATAAGGTTTGTACAAACTCCATCTTCAAAGACTTCTTCACCTTTGTTTTTCACTGAATATGCTCAATGCCTGCAGCAGCATTTTCTGTGTGCCAGCTCCTCTCACCTTACTCAGCTTCTGAGGTATATGGAGATTTTTTGGACTCCTGTCATATACAGGATCACCTGGACTTTTTTTTCACTCATAAAGCAAACAACACCTCTGCAAGAAAAGAATTGATGTTCATGCAAGGTCATCCTTGATTTTTTCAGTTGAACACAAAATTCTTTCTGGTTTTCCCACAGATTTACCCAGTTATACTCAATAAAGAAATCAGGGAAATCCTAGAATTTCGTAAGCTTGGAGATATCAATTTCCCATCTGTAACAATAAGCAATTTATTTAACATTCTAAATATAGGTGTATCATCCCATCATAGACTTAGTAAAGAAATTTTACAAAGTCACAAAGAGAAAGAAGAAAATTACAGTGGCCTGTGTTAATGCAGTCATTAATTGCACAGTCATGTCCACTCACAAGGGTCCTGCTTGACTCAGTGCACAAAGCAGACTGTGTTCCCAGAACGATCAGCCATGCAGTATTCCTTTTTCTTCTCATCACTTAATATATGTCCCTATGCCTAATTTTCTGCACACAATCCAAACCTTGCACTGAATGCATAATTATTCACTTCCTAATGGTCTTTTCCCTGGTGCTTTTTTTTTCATACTATCCTGCTTATTAACAGAAATTAATGAATTTATCTTCATAATGTCCTTGTGGTATTTTCCTCCCCATTTTATAGATAGGGAATTGTGAAAAGTGCCAGCTAATTTGAGGTGTTATTCGAGATGCCCGAGGTCTGATTTCTCAGACTATGTAGCAGCATGTATGCTCAGGGTAGTGCTCCTATTTATCTTAGTGGCTGCTGCAAAAGCTCAGGATTCTTCAAACAAAAAAAAATTTCAAAATCATAAGTTGTAAGTCCAAACTGTGAGAATATAAATTTATATTATTTTAAAGAAAATATCTCAAAGACAGGATGCAACTGGTTTTCTAGGAGCATTCAGTGACTTTTATCACAATATCTTTTGTTCATCTGCCTCATGCAGTGCCCATCTCCAAAGCATCAAGTGATCTTCAGTCATGACACAAAACCGATTCATGTCCGAGCACTGTTCATCCTATATTTTTAATGAAGTGGGAGTCTTATGATCATTAATTTCAATCCTTAGGCAAAACACATATTCATAGAGTGATGAATTAAACTTAACTTTATGTGAACACTTCATAATGTTGGGCTGCTGGGCAATTTTGCAGTTTAAAGATTCTTTCAATGTAGCCTTGTGGCTTAGAACTAATTAATTTGAACATGGAGAATTCGGTAAAAAAAATGGAGTAAATTGAACCTGTATGAATGTGTCCCCACAAAGCAAAACCACTGAAGCAGAGCTGGGGTTGTTGGGTGTGCAGAGCAGCCCTTTATTCTTCAAAGTATGGTGGGAAGTGGGAGTGGGAGGAAACACTTGCTGTGTGGACCTCCCACTAGAGGGGAGTGGAGGAACACATTTGACAGTGACTTTGGAGCCTCACAACACAGCAGAAATATTGAGATTCAAAAGCTGTTGATTTTACACTGGCAGATTTGTTAAGAGGTCTAGATATATTTGAAAGCAGTAGGAAATCTGGGGCACCGACCTTTTGCTGTACGCGTGTTCTATATGGTTGGCTAAAGGATATGGAGCACAAGAAGTGTTCTTCTCCATCCTTCAAGGACAAGAGGAAATGACCTCAAGTTGCACCAGAGAAGTTTTATATTGGATATTAAGAAAAATTTCTTCACCCATGAGGATTGTCAGACATGGGAACAGGCTGCCCAGGGAAGAGGTGGAATCACCATCACTGAAAGCGTTCAAAAAAGGTGTGGATGTGGCACTTGGGAACACGGTTTAACGGAAGACTTGGTACTGCTGGGTTAGTGCTGGACTTGGTGATTTTAGTGGTCTTTTCCAGTGGTTCTATGATTCTGTGATCAAGCAGCATCCCATTTAAGTTGTGAGACTGGTGAGATTTTTCAAAGTGTATACAAGGTTTCAGAGACATATAAAATTTATGATATTTCACAAATTTATAACTGGCCAGATTTGGGCAAATTTGTATAGGAAAAAGCACAGTCTCTGTACGAATTCATATCAAATTTTGTAGGAGCCAGAACACATCCAAGACACAATTTTCTCTTTTCCTTTTTTTCTTTTTTGTAATGTGATCTAAAGTATATTTTATGCAACATCGTTCTCAGAAGTAGCTGCCCTGTTTATACTGAACAAGAAAATAAACTCTGTTACTAAAACTCTAAAATGGAAAAACGTAACAGAAGCAAAACCTTTCATTAACAGTTCTATGGCATGGGATTTTTCAGCTCTATAGTTGAAGTATGCCAAGCTTTAAACATCTATTGAGTATCAAGCTGTGGAGTGATATGAATTTTAGCTAACATCATTTATGTAGTCAACTTCCTGCACTATAAACTCATTCTGGACTCTACCAGACTCCCAGTAGAAACTAAAATAGCATTTTCAATTTTATATTGCAACGCTACCACAAATCAGTAATATCAGTGACAATGCAGTAATTGTAATTACAATGCAGTAATATCAGTGACAGATTTTTGCTTGAGTAACTACTCAGTGAAGACCTATCTGCTGATGGCACATTCTTGATTCCTATGTTTAAAACTCTGTTTGTC
Organism: Sterrhoptilus dennistouni; assembly: GCA_013397095.1. Lineage (NCBI taxonomy): Eukaryota > Metazoa > Chordata > Aves > Passeriformes > Zosteropidae > Sterrhoptilus > Sterrhoptilus dennistouni. Next base: position 293,585 of record VWZU01005686.1, read on the forward strand.
AAAATGCTCTATGTCCTCATCATAACAGTGTTGGTTCGCTTGTCACAGCAACATGATGGACTAAGTGAAATCATATAATCCACATATGAATATGTCAGTTATAACCAACCATGCTATACTTCTGTAAGAGTGAGTTCTGTCACACAAGTAAGATTTTATAGACTTAATGGTCTTAGTTTTGCCCAGCTATGCTTTTAAGTAATTTGAATGATATTCCAGTTCTGATGTCATGGACCTATATCATGGCCATATATGGAGATAGACTCATAAAAGAAGATATTCAGCTTTTAAAATTTTCTAAATCATTATAAAGGCTTTGAAAGGATAAATTATTCAGATAAAAATATTTTTAATAACTCAGATCAGAAAAGTTGTGTCTCAAAAGAACACAAATAAAAATAACATGGAATGTCACTACCCATATTAAAAATATTAATAGTTGTTATGTTTCCATTTACTTTTTTTTTCCAGAAAATTTTATTAAATTATTATAGTATCTTATATCTTGAGATCAAAAGAATCTGCATTTAATATTTCATAGGGACAATTGTCCATGTGGTCTCATATTATCTTATTGGAAAATCAAAACTTGTTTTATTTTTCTGCTAATACTCCCCATGGCAAATCCCATATTCACATGGAAACTATTGGTCGAGATGCAGTACTTTTAAGAGGGAGTAGAAGAAAAAGACTATCTCATACCTATGAATGGACCACCAGGGTATGCTTTGAAGATGGGATGGAGGCAAAACATACACTATGTGTGAATGATTACTTGGGAACTACTTTCATGTGACTGCTGGAAAGAAGTTTTGTTTCTAATGGACAAACCTGATGACAGACCTGGGGCAACTTGACATCTCCATATGCTTTATTTGCTATTTTGCCTGTGAGTATAGGTAAATACTCTTTAATGAGTAGTTGTTGTGTACGGGAATGTCTTTTTTGAAACATTTGTGCAATGGCTATAGACATTCATTGTACATATTCCTTAGAAGCTCCTGATAACCTCTTAGTTTAGAAGGGTCCATTTTCAAGAAGTATTTAACCTGAGTATGTAAGATTTCAGTCCCTCCTGTGTAAAAAGCAAACCACAATAACCAGCGACTGCTGAATTTTTGGAGGTTCAGGCAGGAGCTGGCTGCTTCAGCTAGACTCTAGTCAGTGGAAAGAAAACAGGAAGCCCCAAAAGTTATTCAACCTGATGGTTCAACCTGATGGTTGAACCTGATGGCTATCTCAGATTTTGTGGACTGCTTCCTACATGTATCTGTTGCTTTCCACGGGGATCTCACTTGACAATCTTCTCAACTGGATATGAGAAAACCAACACTTGGTCAGCTCAGCAAGATAGATGTCATGCTTTCATACCAATTTGTTATTGGAGAGACTACTAAGAATGTCTCACTGTTTGTGTAGAACATTGCTCCTTGGACAACAAGGTGAAAGTCATACCCAAAGACCTATCTTACTGCAGCTCATGGGCAGTTAGTGACATTTTTCATTAAATATTGGACAGAATATTTCCTCCTTGCTGAAAAACTGCGAGGTCTGGTGTGACAGTTGGCGAACAGGAATAACACTATGAACATCTTAGGTGATGTGTGTACAATTAAATCCAATCTCTGCATTCAGATACTTACATTTAACTACTTGCAGCTTGATGCTCAATCTGACCTGCACTGCTCACCTGGCTTAAAGGAAGAAACTTCCTTTGTCAATTAATTATTGATTCTGTGGGGTATGTGTCCACAGAAACATCCAGCCATCACTGAAAAAGGATACTACACTAAAAGAAACCTCAGGAAGAACTCATCCCAACTCAGTTTAAATGCATTCTCACATCTAAGTTAATTGTCCTGAGTCTACATTAACATCAGCAGACAGAGGAAGGACTTTGGGGTATAATTCACCTGGCCTACTATTTATATTTTCTTTAGGATGAAATTAATAGTCCCTTCAATGTGGTGGGTTTTATGTACTGACTATGAAGAGAAGGGTGATGATTAGCTCTGAGGTAATGTCTGTACTAGAGCTGATGTGTCTGGTGGTATGAACCACAGTGGCTGTGACCACCACCCAGCCAGCAGACCTCTGCAGAGGGGCTCTGAAACAAAGCCTGCTCTACAGGGCATCACTAACCCCAAAAGTGGTGAAGGGAGGCTGTGACAGCTGCCCTCTCTCTGCAGCTTAAAGCTATAATATTGGCTTAACAAAAAAGCTGGGCTAGTCTACTTGCCCACCCGTAAATCTCTCCAGGGAGGAAGCAGTAAGGTCTAATTCAAGTAACAATTGTTACCTTTTGTCACTACTTGTTTTCTCTCACCCTTGATTGTGTATGGATTCACCAGTAAGAGAATCCCCATGAATCTTTCTGTAGTTTCCCTCAGTCAGATTTCTTGTGTTCAGATGATGGCAGTTTCAAATGAACAAGAAAGCCCATTGCCATTGGTATGGGGTCCTGTAGGACTGATGCGTGTCCATAGGGGTATTTGAACATCTCATAACTTCAGTATTTAAGGGGAAACAATAATATAGGAATTATCATGCTGAATCAAACAAGAAATTTTGCTATCTTGTTCTACTATTACCAGTATATACTTTATAAAAGGTGAGGAAAATCTTCCAAGTAGACTAATAGGGTACTGTTATGGTAACACTCAGGCTTTAATCTGAACTTAGAATAGACAGTGGAAATTTAGTTTATATGCTTTCAATTTCTTATACTAATCATTCTATTTTCAGATATTATGATGATTTAAATGAGACCTCTTTACTGAGACTTTGGAAAAGAAAACAAGTACTAGAGAGCCAGAAATTAAAAAATGTTCTCTTGGAGTGTGCTATACTCACTCATCTATATTGTATATGGAATAACAATGCAAACATAATTCTCTCCCATTAGAAAGTCAGAAGTAAGGCTATATAAAATGGAGAGCACATTTTTCTTTTATTTGTAAACACTTGAAAGATTATTCTGGCCTTATTTTTTCATTATTTGTCTAGAGAAAACATTGTGACTTTTGACATCCTTTCTCATGTTATATGGCTTGTACATAGTAAATTTCCAGGCAGAAATTGAAAGATAATACTCTTTTATTGTACTCTTGTATGTCCCACTAGACTGTAAACATAAGCAACATGAAAATTTTTATCCCTGAAGAGTTCATTATACTTGGTGGGATTGTTCCACCACGAAGAATCACCTGTTCTGAATGAAAGTGTTTTGAGTGATTTCACAGGGTTTGGTGGAAGAAACACTAATTGCTTCAAAATATTCTCATTAAGTAACCAGAGAGAAAATAGTCTCCTATTTTGAGAATATTTGATGTGCATGTTGGTTATTGAGTTGATTTTTAAGCAAAAGCCTACAGGAATAAAATTACTCCTTTATCCTCATCAAACACAGTAACTTGCTGTGTCAGTTTTTCTGACCAACAAGGTTGTCTTCAGCTAACAGTTTTTATAGGCCTCCTCAGTATGATCTGCATGCTTATCTAGCCTCCAAGTACTTTTAAGGCTTCTTGCACTTAAAAGCCAATATGCTGAAGGCTTAAACTGAACTTCTATTCAAAATAAGATAGGTTGTTGTGATCATGGTGTTTTTCCAAAATACCCGGAGGCAGCTGATTGTATTTTCAGAGTACTACAAGAACAGAAACACATCTGATCCTAGTAAGATGCATTCTATATTGGTGTGTGGTCCAATAGCTTATCTGTGTCCTAGAGGACTTATTTTTATTAGATTTGCTAAATAATTTTGCCCCTCAGGCTGACTTTGTTTGCAAAATTTCTTTTGTGTCTTCAAAGACTGAGCTGCAAACACCAATGTAAATGCTGACAGAATGTGTGAATGATGTCAGAGCATTTGTATTTCATCTTCAACTAAGGGTTTTTTTTAAGCCATAAGAGTAAAATCACATCAAGACATCAAAAAGATTTGTTCTCTATTGTTTGAGAGCAAAGTTTACTACAACATGTACTATCCTTTCCTCATGTTTTTAGCTGCTTTCTTAGTTCAGTTTTTCCTCTCTGTAGATAGTGTGTATAATTCTGTGCATTCTTTGCATGGTTTCTGTTATAAGTTTTCTCTTAAATACTCCCTGACTAAACATGCTAAACAATAATTTATTGTGCTGTTGTTATAACAATGGGTGTTATCAACTACCACCCTCCACAATGTACTACTTCTAACACCAGTGCTGATCAAGGAGTGGATGAACCACGCCTTTGGCATTGACATAGAAGTGTTACCTGTGCAAAATAAAATGCATACTTTTAGATTTTAAAAGGCTGGAGTAACAGGGTGATGGGAACTTGAAGTTCAGCAAAAAGAAATGTCCCTCCTATGGGGAGCAATATAGGCTTGGGGATGACCATTGGAAAGCAGCTTTTCAGGGAAGGCAAAGCTACTACAAAACAAGCTGATCTTGATCCAGCAATGTAACCTTGCAGGAAAAAAGGCTAGTGACATTTGGGGCTGCATTAGACAGAGCTTTGCCAGCATGTAAAAGTAGTGACCCTTCCCTCTGCTCAACTCTAGGAATGACTGTCTTTTGTCTGTCGCAGTTTCAGCTGCAATAGAGTTAATTTTCTCCCTAGTAGCTAGTACAGTGCTGTGTTTTTGATTTAGCATGAGAATAATGTTGAAAATACACCAACGTTTTAATTGTTCTAAGTACCGTTTCCACTGTTTACCCTAAGTCAAAGACTTTTAAGTTTCCCATGTTCTGCCCATGAGCAGCTACACAGGAAGCTGGGAAAAAGCATGGCCAGGACAGCTGACCCAAAATGGCCAAATGAATATTCCATACCCTTTGGATGCCATGCTCAGTATATTAACTGGGGGGAATTGGCTGATAGGGACCTATCACTGTTCTGGGCTAGGCTGGGCATTGGTCAGTGTGTGCTGAGCAACCCTATTGTGCATCACTTGTCTTTTTAAAATTTTATTCCTATCTCTCTTTTTGTTGTACTCATTTATTTTTATGACTATCTCTATTATTGTTATTATTATCATCGTCATATTTTAAAAATCATCTACTAATTTTATCTTATCTCAAACTACAGGTTTTACCCTTTTTTTTGCATTCTCCTCCCCACTCCACCAGGGAGTGTGGGGTGTAGATATTAGTGAATGGCTGCGTGGCACTTAGTTGCTGTCTAGGGTTAAACCACAATATTTTCAAACAATATCTGGAATAAAATTTGGATTTTAAGAGCTAATGGAGGATGTCTATAGTGCACTGATTATAAATTTTCTGACTTTGTGGTGCAGTTAAGGTACTTGAAGTACAGAATCAAGAAACATCCTTATATAATCAAGACATCTAGTCATGACTTTTGAAAGTGTCCTAGTAGAATTGCTCTTCCTTTTCTTAAAGGAGTAACTTAATTTTTCTCTTAATTTCCCTGTTGCTGTATAATAACACTGGAACAAAAGGTTACTTAGGTTCTCTGTCTTTCAATTTGTTTAGTTCCTCAGCTTCCAAGAACCACATCAAAATATCTTGCCACAGAATAAACATCAACCATTTTTTCTTTCTGCATTCAACAGATATCAGATTCTGCCAACTGCCAAGCAGAATATGGAGAAATGAAGCCAAATTGCTCCTTGACATACAACCAAGCCCATTAATAGTGAAGTAGATTTATGATGTGTTGAAAAATATTTTTCATGGTCTCTTTAAACATCTATTCACATCACACCAAAAGGTGCCATACAAGGTTGATATATCAAGATTTGAGGTTAAATTTTACTATTGAAACCCATCATTTAATTGTCCTCATTCCCTTGAGTTCCCTGCTGAGGACAGTCCTGCCACTGAGTGCTGTGGCAGCAGAGGGAGCACCTCAGCCAGGGTGCTAAAGTATAAAACAATTCTGACTTAATTTCATTTCAAACCAAGATGTAGAATTACTTCACAGTTCTTATGTAATCAAAATTGGGAGGAAATACAAACTCTTTTTGGACTGCCTCTTTTACCTCTTGTTTTTAATCTATAGCAGACTACTTGTGCTACCTGTTTTAGTCTAGGGGGTGGTAACCCTGAGTCTTTTCTGATGTGGAGATTTTCTCCAGTACCTGAGTGTTTGAATCCTTTGTGCTGTTGATTGTGATCTAACACCTGCTATTTCTGCAAAATAGCATGCAAGAGACAGGAGACATTTGCACGCACTGAGATACCATGAGCGATAACTCCAGTATCAACCATCTGCTAGACCCTTTGTTTACTGCCTTTCTTTGTACTGAAGTTCAAATATTTTGGAATGAATGGGGAAAAAATTGCACAAGTAGCTCCCCAACTCAGCTTTAGTTTCTTTATAAACAACATCTGCAGAATATGATAGGAAACAAAAACATCTGTTTCCAGTGGTTTTGCTGTATTCTTGTTTTCTATTGATTCACACACAAACCTGAAGCTGGGCTGTTTGGGCCGTTCTCTCCTTGTTTATTATGTAAAAACCCCAGGCAAACTCAATACACAAAGGTAACACACTCGAAAGTGGAGCAGGTATTAGTAGGCACACAGAAAGCCTGAATCAACTTCATAACTTCTGTGTGAAGAGTCTTTCATATGGAAATGAAAGCTGAGCTACCTAAAGAGAGAGAAATCCCAAAACATATCCATTTTCTAATAGTAACACCATTGCTCATGGCAAGATTTACTGTAAAGTAGAGGTGAACTTATGTCTGTATTGATTAGTTTCATCTGGTCTGTGATAATTGAATGCATTGGAAATGCATTTGCCTAGCAGACCAGTATGCCTGGTTCTGCTGTGCTAGTCTGTATTTCTCTTGGACATTGGGGAGATTCTGGGCAATGCCTGTGTAACCTGGTGAGTGGCTGTGGTTTGCCAGTGCCTCTATGAATGCATTTAAATTGAGATAGAATACTTGAAAATCTATACTTTAAGAATTTTGGGTGGAAAACATTATTAAGTATTATTGTTGACAAAGCACAGCTTTAAATAGGCCTCCATTGTGCATGCAGAATTAAAGTTTTCCCTTCACCTTACCTGGACTTTTCCTCTTCCTCTCCCTCCTTCTTTCTCTGCTTAACATTATAGCTCAGCATTTAAAGAATTCATAGGATGTGTAGAAGTCAGGCTCTCACTGCTGTTTTTAGTAATAGGGCCTCCCATACCCATTAAAAACTAAGGTGCATCTGTCTGTGCTGTTCCCACCCTTCTTTGGAAGCTCAATCCTTCCACAGAAAAAAATCCCCTTTTCCAAACTGGTTGGCCAGACAGGTAAGAAAATATATGATACAGGGATGCAGATGCATCCTGCAATCACCAAAAAGGGGATCAATGCTTTTTCCATAAACCTCATGACACTAAAAGAATCACTGGACAAAGCAGAGCTGTTTGTGCCACATGCAGCAGCAAGGTAATACATGTCTCTCTCCATCTTGCTATCTGTGACTTTAACATCCTCCTTAGTTAAGAGATATAATAATGGCACTTCCTAACTGTTTTGGGGATATCTTATCCTTTAAGGATGTTGGGCTGAAATGCTTCCTCTTAGTTATAAAATTTCCTAGCAGTGCAGAGAGTTAATGCAGAGAGCTCTTTCTCTCTGTAGACCCTGCGCAAGATTTATTGCCTACAATTTATCAACCCATCTAGCTTTCTTATCAAAAATGTGAAACTGAATATGCTCTTGCCTTTAACAACTTCCAGGAACACAGCGATAAATGTTAATTTTTAACAGAAGACTTTTGTAGACCAATGTAGAACAGGAAAACATTTATCAAAAAAGGATGATACTGGAGCATACTGATACAAAGAGAACAGAGAGAAAGAAAAAATAATAAAATAGTCATGAGACAATGTTTTTTATTCTCTTTTATTCAATACAATTATAATATCAAGTACTTCAGAAATGTGAAGATATTATTTGGCCTATCTTTGGACAACATTTTTAGCCTGCCTAGATATACATAGGGAGATTTCTTTAATATAGGGCATATTGTTTCTTTTTCACATTTATCTTCTAAGACTAGGAAGTCAGAAGCCCCAAACAACGAGCAGGTAAACATGAAACCTATCATTGAATCAGGGGATTTTTATTTGAAGAAGAAATTGTGTAATTTCACTAGGGAAGGGACACAGGGCTCCTTTGTCTGCAACCCATGACAGAGCATTCCCTTCAGAGCTGCAGGGCATGAAGAGAAGATAGGCTCTACCTCTGCCTCCGCCACTGGCCCTAATGCACCCCAGTAAGGAGGAGGGAGGAACCCCAAACAGATGTAACTTCTCAAGTTACAAGTTTAGGGATGCTCTCCAACTTGCAACATGGCAAGTGTTGGATGCGTGCAGGGTGAGTTGCTCAGGGTGAGGGTAGAGCTGCTATTTCCCACTCAAAAAATTTTGTGCCAACAGTTTCCAGCAAGGAACCAGTGAGGAGCAAACCATGCAGCTGGCAGTAACTCAGCTCTCAGATCTTAAGGGTTACAAGAAATTTCCAGGAGAGGAGGGGTTATTGTTGCATTTCTTCTCCTGTTACCCAATACTGCTGGTTCAGTCAGTGGTAGATCCGTACTTAAATATTTGGTGACAAAAGGTCAGTTAGGGTCAGGTCTTCTTTACCCACAGAAAATGCTGACTTCTTGCCCTTGGTATTTTGACGGGTTTAGGCCCATGTGGCTTTTCCAAAAAAAAATTGATTTTATATAGTCCAGTCTTTCAAGGATTCAACAAGCATGACCCTCTAGTTTCATCTTTACAGTTTGCATTGTTTTCAGAAAAAGGGATAAGCAAAATAAACTATGTTTTGCATGGCTGAGTTTAGCAACCATAAAAAATGCACGCTACCAGAAAAATCCAAAAAGCAAGAATGATTTTGAAAGCTTTGTTAAATACAGTCTAAGAAGATTCTAGGTTTATTGCAAAAGAAGCAACCCTTTTCTGGTCAAAATTATGCATTTGATAGTCAGGCAAAGCATATTTCCAAATAAATTTAAAAGCTCTATTGTTTAAAAAAAAAAAAGGCAAAGAAAAAAAAGGAAAATAGAAGCTACAAGATTGGCTTCAGTAAGTTCTGCTACTTATTTTAACAAAACCATTATTTCTTTCTATTCTTCCTTTCACTGAAAATCAAACATGAAACACAACGCAAACAATAGAGGTATTCAATCTATCAATATAAATTGGGCTGGTATTACTCTAGCTAGCACATAAATTGCATGAGGAAGAAATATACATTATGTTTGTTCCACTGTTGAGAAAATACAGTTCAGTTAGTCTGGAGTATTGCATGAACCCTTTCTCTTCCTTTGGGATATAATGAGGGAACAAGATATGGCATCTGAGGGACTCTCGCTTTTGAAGAACATGACAAGTTTTGAATAAATAAGAATGAAGATGTGAAAGTGACAAGTTTTGAATAAATAAGAATGAAGATGTGAAAGTGACAAGTTTTGAATAAATAAGAATGAAGATGTGAAAGTTACTGTGTACTCTTCTTCTCACTGTGGGAAACTGAACAGGCTTTTTCCTGTCTATTTAATTCTCTAATTTGTAGAAGTCTGCTCTGAGAGATGGAATACATATTTGTGTGACCATCTGGGAAATGGGAAAGGAGAGGAGAAGAGAGAGGAGGGGACAGAAGAAAAAGTGATGACAAAATGGTGGAAACTGGCAGATAGAAAGGGCTGATTAAGGAAGCCTCCAATACCCTCAAACAATGAGTGTGGTTAATCTGGTGTGTGTCTTCTACATAGAATCATCATCACTACTTGGGGGAAGACTGTTACTGTTCCTTAAATTGTGCTCTTCATCACTCTGCAGACATTCTTGTGGAGTTTCTATGGACTGGAAGGCTTTTTTTTAAGGGGGGGGGAAGAATTTTGTTTTGAATGCCAGTAATTCCCTAGGTTTTATTTTCTTGGGGGACATTTTACAAATAAATATTTGAGATATGTGTGTGTTTTATTTCTTTTATTTTTGATTTGTTATATACAATGTAAGTGTGGTTGCATACATGCATAACAAAAACCATTTCTCTATATAAAACATAGTACAAGATATAGCTCGTACTAAAAACTTACATTATTATAACATTTCCAGAAAGCTGCTTAAACAGAACAATTCAACATGATTTTCTCCTCTTTAGTTTTCACAGTAAAATTTCAGGAAAATGTAATAAAACATTTTGAATTCAGACAGATGAGTATTTACCCAACAAATAATGGTTTAATTAGAGCAGCTAGCTTTGCAGGAACCGTATGATGTGGGTTGAACAGCAAGCAACTAAACAATGTATTCTGTGCTTTACTTCCCTCTTTATTCATAAAATCATTACTGAAGCAGGTTCTTGTCCATTGAAATTCACTATAACTTCTTCGGTTCTTATGCAATGATGCCAATTTATATCATATAAGAAGAGCTGAGCTGAGACAGTTTCTACTCATCAAATTTTGTGGAACTTGAATTAGTTTAAAATCCATTGCATTCTTACAGTGCTATTGAAACTTTGCATGGTTACCTTTCAGAAAAAGTTCAAGTGTGCAGTGTACAAAAAGGCCCCCAAAACTTGCACACAAGGCAAAATTGTTTTCAGGACTATGGGAAATCCTTTGCTACCATATTAATTTTATTAGTGAACAGTCAAATATGTGGCAATGTCAAAAAAAAAAAAAAAAAGCTTGGGGGATGTGGCTGAACTGTGCTTCCAGTTTAGTTTCCCACTTACTGGCCATAAAATTTCTGTATTTTTTCTTGTAAAACAAACTGGAACACCTAGACAAAGATTTTGACACTTAATGATCCATATAATTATTTACTATTCTTGAAAAGATCTGAAATTGACATTTTTAAAGCACTGAATTAAAATATTTTTCTTATCATAGTGATTTTCTGATACATGCAATTTCCAATTTGCACATTAAATAGAGTGTTAGCACCATGAAAGCATGCGATTGGCAAGGGTTAGTCAACTGATAAAGCACTTAAAGACTGACTGAAATTCACTGACAGGTGAATGACTGTAACTAATTCAGCACATAATCACACTATCTATGCTTTTCCAGATAGATACTTCTAACGCTTAATTTTTTTTACAAAATTTGGTTTCAAATAGCATGTAACATAAGTGATATGGAGAAACTCAGAATAGTCAAGATTTTTTTTTGTCAAGTCTGATTGCTCAGTATATTGCATTTTAAATTTGATATTAAACATACTTTAAAAGATGGTGTGTTTAGAAATCTTTAGAATATTGTTCTAAACTTATTTTTTAACTTGTTAAAAAAGCCCAAACCCCCATTTTCTAAAGAAAAACAAGAGACTAGTATATGCAATATGAACAAGAAGTCTTAATTTGTGTCTACAGCTGCTGATTGCACTAAACCCCAGTTCAAAATGCATAAAACTCAGTTAAACATAAATACTGTTCAAAATGAACTTCAGCTTTCTAAAATTAAGCCTGCAAATGCTGACTATTCAAAGACTGTAAGATACAGAGGACATGACCTTCAGAGGAAACACTTGAAGCCCTGCTATTCTGGAGGAAGCTGCCTACACAGAAGTATCTGTGGGCTAAAATGTGATTCAATACTGTACATCCTCTCTCTTCTCTTCTTAAATGTGGGCCTTATTCCTTCTCTAAAAACCCTTAAGGAGTGCCATGAAACACAAAATACACAACAAAAATCTCTTTACGTGAGATGGCAATATCTCTTTATTTCTCTCTTCATTTGGAAGGAACAATGGTGTACACACTGCTCTACACACTCCATAAGCCAAACGACTAGATCTCAGCTCTGCTGACATATAGTATGGAGGTGCTCCTGTGCTCTCCTGTCCACAGCAGGAAAATGGGGCTTAGGAATAAACCTCAATTGGAAGAACAAATCCTAACTTTATAAATTATCAGGAGTTGGTTTCAAACACTTGAGTCTGCCCAAAACATCCTAACTGTTGAGAAAGTGCAGATCTAAAAATATAGCCCATTGTCTTTCTTGATGTGAACCTTATCACAATTACCTTTTCTATTCAGTCACTCTCCCAAACTTATCACGATTTTTATGCAGTTTCCTAACATTTTCTTCATTGTGCAGCTTTTATAACATCACATACATGTCATCATTAATTAAAATATTAAAGCCAGCAAAAGGACCCATAGCATTGGATACGGGTATCAGGCAGGCAATCTCAGCTGCTTTGCTGTCATTATTTTCAACTGCTCCTGGAAAAGTGAAGATTTTTTCCAAAGGCCCTGGTTTCTCACTGTTCTTCCCATCTTCTTGCTGGCTTTCTGCCTCAGTGATGGACTCTGGCTCTTCATATTCTAGTTTGGTTTGCAACATCACATGGTCACTTTTGTCTAGCCATTCCTAGAAAAATTAAAAGGTTAATGTTGGCAGAGATCAGTTATCTGTCAAAAGAAACCTGGTTGTACAGATACCGATTTTCCTTTCATATTGGCATCTTTCCATGATAAGCCACAATGGAGAAGATGAAAAGGAAGCAAAGTAGAGAAGCAGGACGTAAAATAGTAGGACAGAAGAAAGACAGAATGAAAGGAAAGAAAACAGGATTCCTGAACTGCATACAAACTCCTACTTATTCCTGAGACCACATAAAATACATTTTAGTGTTTAATTAGGGCCCTTAGAAAATCTTGGACATGTAAAATATCTGATGCTCCCTCTTTGATAGACTCACGCTTTCTTTGACAGACTCACGCTTTCTTTGACTCAAGCCTTGACTTAATCTAAATTACGACGAAGTTTAGATGAAGTGTTAGGCAATGGAGCATATCTGTATTAATGCTTCAGTACTAATTTGAATTTGTATCTTTTTTCTTTTTACCTGTAAGTTTCCATTGTGATAATTGAAGAGATCAGCAAATGGGTATTTTGGGTCTGGTATAGCAGGCAGGACTGAAGTCCGAACCCTGCAAAAAGGAAAAAAATACAAATCGATGTTTTGTTATAGCACAGTTACTCATACAAAAATCTCCTTCAGCACAGTTCTGTAGCCACAAATATATTTTACATGACAATACTCTGTTCTTGATTTCTTTTAAATGTGTTCTAAAGTCAAAAAGCAGTTATAACAGTCTGATAGCACCATCAGGATAAGACAAATTTTTGATTAATTTTCAACCCAACCCCAGTCTAGCAAAATCCAGACTTTATACAAACTTCCAGCTATCAGCATGTGCCATTCTGTTTGATGTAGTAGTCAGAGCTTGCATTCTCTGGTTACCTTCTCCTACACAGGGAAGATGGTGTAGCAACCAGCTGTATTAGCTGACTTAGTGAACACAAACATAAATGTGAACCAGAGAAGTGCAGGAGAAAAAACCATTATGAACAAACAGGATAATTAGAGTCACAAATACTTTCATCTGTGAAAATATGTCGGTTTTGCCTTTTTTTCTCCACCAAAAAAGCCAAAATCTGGGGCCTTTGCTGGTTTGTTTGGGGTTATTTTTAAGTTGTAAATTCTAAACATGAACAGCATTACTGAACTGCCAATTGAAATATTGATATACTCTTATTAAAGTTGAGGGCACCCAAGGTTACTTTATCCTACTGCAAACAGATATTATGATTGCTTGATAAAGGTTGCACAAAAGAACATCATTTCAGAAGAAGTAGCTAGAAAAATTGGCTTCTCAGGATTTAACTAGATTTCTAAAAAAAGAGAAGAAATTAAGTGGAAGAGACATAATTTTATCCTGAAACATTGTCCTTTACCAGAATTGTTCCAATGTTACAAATTACAGTCCTAAGTGTTTGGAAGGCCCAGATGTATTATTCCTCAAATAGTGATTAAGCTACTGACTTCTACATTTTCACCATGACTTCATTTATCTGATAAGAACTTTCATCATTAAGAGGCTTCATCCAGAATGATATCCCTATTTTCATGACGTGGCTATTTAGCAGTAATCAATAACTCTATATTTACCTCTGCCATTTACACAGAAGAATCGAGAGGATAAGCATCATTAAGAGTATCGCCAGCGAACAACTTAAAACAATTTCTGTTTCTGACTGAGGAGTTACATCATCATCACATGAATCTAAGAATAATTACAAAAAGAATATGTCATAATTTTTTTTGCTTTAACTGTAAATATTCCTAATCATGCAAAAAGGTTGACTTTTCTTTTTTAAAAAAATTAAAAACCAGAAAAAATTTTAAGGACAAATAAGACAATTTATTATCTTATTATATAAGACAATTTATTAAGACAAATAAGACAGTTTAATTTTTCAATTGAAACTGTAAAGAAAATCTCTGCTTCCCCAAACCTTGCAACAAAATAAAAGTGTGTTTTTATTTATCTAAATTGACCTGGTACAAGACAACAGAGGGGGCTTATAGGCCATGTAGATGCATTATGAAAGAATCAAGTATTTCTACTCGCCTTCATCACATTGCATTGACAGGGATAAAGCAACTTTGTGCTATGATCTGTATTACATACACCTACTTACAGTCACTAAAGCTGCTTATGCAAGTTTACATGTAGCCCAAGTGTCTTATCTCCCAAAAAAAAAACACCAAAGAGCCAGCAAATCACAAGAGTTAATATCCAGAAGGTAACTAGTGGCATGCTAACACCTTACATACAAGTATATAAAACTAATGAATTCGTGCATTTTTCTGCATTCTCAATGCTGTTCCTGCAGCTTTTGTAATGCAGTCTCAAATCTCTGCCTCTTACTACAGGCCTTCTGGCCCCAAAAAAATGCCAAAACCCCGGATGATTATTCATACAAGAGCAACTGTCCAGCCTATTCCACCTCCCTACTCTGTTTAGCTGCCAGGAAACAAGTAAAAATTATGACCTCCTGCTAAGTGAGGTTCAGAGTTTATGAAATTTCTTGAAGCTTCATGGCTTTATGTCATTATAGATTTGGAGTCAATAATTCATTAAAGTCCTGAGGAAAACTGCTTGCCCAGTGAAGGGGCTGTGTCAATGTCACTCCTGATCCAGGGGCACACAGAATGTCTTAACTACTTAGACTGTCTCCTCTGCTATGTCCTTCCTCACAGGTACCTACTGACAGCTTCTGGTCAAATGGTTCAGGCAAGGCTGATAACTTGTCTGCTCTCAGAAATGCAGAAGAAGAAGACATTGTCCTTATTTCTTAAGGGCATTTGCCAGCCACACCTGAGGACATGCTTGAGGCTCACAATTTACATAGTGGAAGAGTCTTCTCTGTAGGTCAGCACTGTGGCCGTGAGTGCACAGACAACCTACAGTCCATGATTTCATCCTAGCTTTGTCTACATAGATTGTCAAGTGAGCTAAAAGCCCATTGCATTTTACAGAACTCAGGTCTTGTTACACTGGACAACTGAGGGCTTCATAATTCTTATCAAGCCTAGCGGGTGGAATTTTGTGCTTAGATAATATAAAGGTGTTGGTATGGTGTACAGTCTTTTTTTTTTCCTACAGAAAATCTGGGGTTTGGTTTTGATAAGCAGTACGAATACTGTTTACATTGACAATGTAATTAAAGTCAGTCACCCTCAGTTAAATGCAACTGTCTGGTAGGAAAGCAGTGCTGGTAACTGGCTTTGCTTCCCTTCAATCTCTTTTTCTCCATCCTCCTTGTTTTGATCAATCCAGCATCCTTGAGCATCAGACTTCTGTGACCTGTGGTCCTGTAGTTCAGCTGGATGTACTTGCAAAACAAACTGCCTTCAAAAACTGGACATCAGGGATTTTCTTAAGAGTTCATATTTGATGTTCAAATATCATAAATAGGCACCCAGAGAGCCCTCATGCATCACATCACTGTCACTGGGGGATCCTCTATGCTATTGTAGAACAAATAATAACATTTCTAACTTTGCTGATTATGACATATATTGATAGCTTCAGGGGACATCAGGAATAAAGTGGACAGAGTTAAATTAAACAAGTGCGATTAAACATTCATGTGAAGCTTCTTTGATAACTCAAGATGGAGAACAATAGCACTACGTTAATTTGCTGCATGTCCTCAGCTTCTTTTGCAGTCACCCCTTCTTCCACTTTGACAATGTGTATACATATATACATATATACATATATATATTAGCTGTTACCTAATAATGTGCCATTCATCCAAAATGTTTCAGCTTCCCAGTCACTGCTGTAATTAACTACGTTGCACTGTGGTACTCGCCTGTTCAGTCTGACCCGGAAAGAATAGCACTTCCTTGGATCAAAGCCTTGCTCTCTAACACTGCAGCACTTAGCTGTTCTGGACTGAGAAAGAAGGTTTATCATTGTTAATTCTGGTTTTCAAGACAGTGCTTCAAAATATTTCATTCACGATCACAGCTAGGACAAGGAATAGGCCAATGCAAAACCTCAGAACCGAATGTTAACTTCCTGAATTTTACAGGAATTCTGGTTTTTGATTGACTTTTGACTAATCATATCCATTCCTTGTTGTCTGGTATTGAGTTGAAGGTCCTAGCAACCATAGGACTTAGTGCACTATGCTACAGTTGCACATTTTCAATATACAAAGACACTCCAATCCACAAAATATTTACAAGTTATATTGGAGAATGGAAATGTTTAAGTTAGTGTAATAATATTTGGAAATACTTAACAGCTAATTTTAGAATAAATAAAAATCCTGTGTAATTTTTTTTAAATTTTATTTCATTAGGTTTATTTTCATTAGTTTTTCTTTTTTTCTTTCTTCTTTTCCCTAATCTGTTTTCTGCCTCCATCTTTCCAAACTCAAACTCCTCTATTCTGAATGTATGCCTTTTCCTTAGATTGCCCTCAGCTCTTAGGGCAGAAACTGCTTTTAACTTGTAAATTATTTCTGGCATGGAAGAAACCCAGGGTTCTAAAAATCTAGATGTTTTCTGCTAGTTGCTACATTTGAAAATATGGGATGGGAGAAAACTTGGAAACAACTGTATTTTATAGTCTATGGATATGCTACTTCCAACTCCATCTAGTGTTGATTAAAAGTGTGATGTCCAACTGCTTTCAATGTTGATTAAAATTGTGACATACAACTCACTTGCCACTCTTTGTCAAACTTGCTTTTGTACTGAAGCTCAAGTCTCAAGCAGTGTACATTTCTCTCTGGTTTATCACAGCTTACAGTAACAGTGTCCTCTTCCCAGAAGAAGGTCACATTTTCTGGTGGACTGGGCTTTACTAAGAAGAAGAGAAACAAATTTTGCTATAGTATCCTAAAAAGCACTTCAAAGTTGAAATAATTTTCTTCCTTCTTTGACTCAATATTTCACTGAGTAATGAGAGATGAAGGTGGACTTTCTTCTTGGAGGTTTTGCTTTTGCAACCGACCTCCCTATTAAACATCAAAATGGAGCTTGACACCATGACACTGTTCACCATTTGAGGTGCCACATTCAAAGGCAGTAACTGTCTCACATCAGGAACCTATTGTAGCTACCTAAGGAAAGGACTTCCATCTCCTCATGCTCCCTGCAAGCCAGACAATGAAACAAGCTTCCTCATGGGAAATGAAGTGACAAATTCAGTACCATAAAACCTCCAATACAGAATTTTGCAGCTGCTGGAGGCCACATATGTGGGATATGGTGGGGCATCTGCAAAAGCCCTGTGTTCTTATCTATGCACAACTGAATCTGCCCCTCATTTGTTTTTAGAGGATCTGAAGACAACTCCATGGTTTGACCTATGCAGCTGGTAAGTCTTCAGCAGTGGGAAATAAAGGGGTGAAAAGTACTACCCGTTCTCTCAATCCTTCTAGTTGCCTTTTTGCATTACAAAAATCCTACCTTCTTAATTTAAAGACTTCAGTCTGATTTTTGATATTTTTCCTCTTTTACCTAACCCTGTTGAAATTACTTTTGCTATTACTGGGTGTTTAATAGTGAAAATTTAAGGATCAGGCTGCATGTTTTCATAATTTAAGAGAAATTGGTAAAATTATGAGATATGAAAATATTCTCAAAGTTTGACGCCTTGACAGATTTGTGTTTAATCCCTTTTGCTAAAACATTAGTAATAAATTTGGAATATATATCTTTTTTCCAGATAATTCTCTCTTGTATATCTTCTGTGTGATTGCTATTAGAAAAAAATTGCTCTACTTTGAATGATGTAGGTATGTAAAATTCCAGAAGTTTTTGATAAACTAATCTGACACTAGATGTTGAATATGTATTTGGGGACAGGAAAGGTTTAATAGAAACAGGAACATCATCTCTTTAGCAGTAGTAGGATGTCCCTTTTACTCTGCCAGACTATAGCATAGCCACTCAGCTAATTTCTATTGGCATTCAGTGATGGCTTTGTGACAGCATCTTTGACAAGAAGCAGTTTTCAGCCTTGCATTGCATGAAAGATGGCAACAGAATGAAGGTTGAAAGTATGAGAAAGATCACACAGTCAGCACTAAGACAAAAAACTATTATTCATTTTCTTGACCTGCACTAGACAAAGAACACCCATATATATATATTTAGTATTTTCATTTGGATTTTGAAACTGTATTTTTTGGGACCAGTCTGACTGTCCTATGTTATCTCATTTAAGTGCAGCTGCACACAAGCCTACGTAACCACTGATGACAGCAGGGAACAAAAATCAGCATGAAAATCAACAAAAATAAGAATGAAATAACTGTAGTTTTGCTTTGATGTGCACACTAAAACAATTCTATATGCTATATAACTTATCTCTTCTCAAATTTAGAGAACTGGAAAACCTGCTAAAGTAGTCCTGATTTTTCGTACTTACTGTAAAAATCAGATTTTAATTGTTTAGAAAAAAGTTCTTCACTTCCATTGCTGTTCCTGATAGAAATGGCAAGGGTAGGTCCTTCTCTCTTAAAAAGGCATCCAGAATTATAATCTTGATCCAATAAATAGGCAGTACATGGCTTCCAAACTTTGTGCTTGCCTTCACCAAATCTGTAAGTGAAATAATATTGGTAAATGGAAAACTTAACAATTAACACAAGTTAATTATTTTTTTACTGCTCTTTCTTTTTTCTTTTTTTTTTTCAAATACCACACTGAGGAAAATCTGAACATGTTTTTTCTTGAAGTCGAAAATTTCATAGTGGTGTGAGGGAATTCATCACAAACTTCACTGAAATTACAGCCCTGGGTTTTGATGCAGTCTGAAATAATCAAGTTTCATTTATGATGTTGTTTTCTAATAGGAGAATGACTTGCTCAAAGACATGCTCTCATGATGCTGTTTTCAAGACTGTATTGTGAAAAGTTCATCCACATATGCAACCCAGAAAGAAAAGATAAGCACTATGACTGTCCTTAACTAAAATATTACACTTCTATTAGTCAATAATGATGTCAGTTAATAAGGAAAATATAGACACATATGTGGACAAAACACTTTTGATGGTGCAAATAGCGTTAACATTTAGCACAATGATGGAGGTGAGGGATAAATCTTTCATATTATGTCTGTTGTGACTGATTACTCACCAGGTTTTTTGACTTGTACACTTCTGTAGGTTGTGGATATAAACAAGTTTCATGCCAGATATTACAAAATGTTAAAATCATTTCTAGTTCACAGAAGACTCAAATGGACTTGGATATTTCATTCTCCCTAGGTAAATCCTTTAACAAGAGAGGAATAGGCACCGACAATACTCACGTGTAAAAAAATGATACATTCTCATTATGAAAAAGCTCTCTTGTTGCCCATGTGATCCGCATCTTCTCCTTATTGAAGTTGATTATTGTGATGTTGATGGCATCTTTCCCACCTGCTCAGGACATTTACGGAGAACATGACTTCAGGAGTGAGTGAGAAAAGCATCCCTTCATGTTAGTAGGCAATCAGTATTTCTAAGATATCTATGTAATAGGCTCAGATGGTTGTAAAATAAGAAGACATAAGAACTTCCAAAATACACGGAAATAGAGTAAAATAACAGAGAGGTGAAAATTAGAATTTCCAATTAATGGAATGAAGGCATGCACAGCGCCAGGAGAGAGAGACTTGGCCACATGGTCCTGGGACCAAAAAGTGCAGACTGGGCTCATTCACACAGTGCATAAGGCCTATACCTTGAGGACAATTTCCCCCATAATTCCTGCTGAGGAAAATTGTTTGGGAACTAACACTATAGGGAATGTCTGTGTAAACTGTCACATGTTTGCTGCAAGAAAAAAGGAACTATCACCAGAAATGCAGACCAGTCAAGACCCAGAAGAACACAGAGCAGATCACCACAAGTCGATGTATTGCATATTTGATCTATGGCCCATTCCACCTTAAATACAAACATGACCATTTAATGTCCTCTGACTGCACACAGATATTTCCTCTCTGATCATCTCCTTGTTACTGTCCTTGCTAGGGACACATGACTCCAAAATCAGACACTGAAGATAAATCTGACACTGAAGAAATGGAGAAATTAAGAAGGCAAAAGGATTAGAAATCTATTCTATATCAAAAATTATTTTGCATTCTATAAGATGCAAAATTGTGTTTACTTGAATGAATAAAGAGGAAGAAAATGTATTATCAAGAAACCACTCGAAGGTAAAATTTTCAGACTTCTCTCCCCAGCTGTGAAGTGTTTATCACTAAAAATCTTTCCTGGAATATTCCTCTCTAGAAGGAGAATAGAGGATTTTAGCTTTTCTGTGTACAATTTATGCTCCTCTGGGAGTTCAAAATTTTTAAATATTTCTTATGAGCTTTTCATCATATCCAGTCATTCTGATTACTTCATGGGAATCAAGAATAACTACTCATGGTGGCTATCTTTTGCTCTGTAATCGACACAAAGAATGTGAGACGTGGGTTCAAGTAAGCATTTTGCCTGTTTTCATGTCTATATCTCTGTATAGGTGCTTTATGACTGCTCTAATTAGAACATTTTCATAGAGGTGTATTTGTCATGTAACATGTAATTCTGTCAAACCCATTCAAGAGAGTTATGACAAAAATCCAGGACATACTTTATTCAACAATAAATATAAAGTTAATGGAAATGGAATAGAAATTATAATAAACCATCTGGTGATATATATATATATATATATATTATTTCCTGTGCTCCAATTTTAAGGAATTTCATAAGAAATCAGTTTTGACATAATGAAGTAGGCATGTAGGACAGAATCTTACCAATCTTTTATCATTAAAGACTTTATTTTCAGATCTCTAGTCAGACAAATTTCCTTCTGTGCTTCCCAATTTCATGAGTCATGAAGCCTTTTTGACTGTAGCATGAATTGTACTTTTTGTAAGTATACATTTGCATGTATCTTTTCAAATTATAAAATGTATATTTTGCTTATTTAAATTTAAACATGAAGGCATGCATAACCTAAGTGAGTTTCTTTAATGTTTAGATTAAGTTGACATCAAATTCTCTGAGGATACATACAGTTTATCTGAAATATGTTTTTTCTTTTTGATGATGTTTCCCTTGCCATTAACTGAAAAGGTGTTTGATTTTAAGCAAGTATACACCTATACTTCTAGAGGCAGAATCATTTGGCTCTTCTGTTAGTAGAAGGAGAAAGAGAATAGAGGAGACCACTTCTCTCCCTTTGATGGAATTCTTTTGAATTCAGCTGTGACATCATAGATCATTCTCAGCTGGTAATTGCAAATATTTAAAGCCTTCTTATTATGATCCTGGAGGCATACAATACAC
Organism: Sterrhoptilus dennistouni; assembly: GCA_013397095.1. NCBI lineage: Eukaryota > Metazoa > Chordata > Aves > Passeriformes > Zosteropidae > Sterrhoptilus > Sterrhoptilus dennistouni. The sequence continues at coordinate 315,211 of VWZU01005686.1, forward strand.
CAAAGCCACACATTCATAATTATTCTTTTTATTATAATAATGGATAGATTAAAAGGTCAAAAATGTTATGAATAGGCAGTCCCTGGGCTAAAAGAGGTGGCACAACTTTCTGTCTGAGGTTGACCTGCTGGTCTATCTAGGCATGCAGCATGCTGCAGTGCTGCAGGACACACACCGGTGCCCTGGAGCAAGGGCTTCAGAGACAATTATCCAAGCCTACACTTTTCATAAAACCAGACAGGGACTGGTAAGGTTCCACACAAGACTTGAACCTCACAGGCCCTGCAGGGCATCTAATTCTTCTCAGGACAGAGAAGTATGGAAAATAGCACTATGGTGTGTGAAGAAAATAGTTCTACAGGGGAAAAAGAAAAGAAATTTCCTTGAGCAAAAAATTATGCAAATACAACCATGAGCAAGAATATGATCAAGTACTTTCCACCTCCTTTCTATTTTTCAAAGTTTATTACTGAGAAAAAATACTACTGAAAGGGAACATGTAAAAAGGTTAAATGCCATGGAACAAATTTTAAAAAAAGAAAGGGAGAGGCAGAATATCAGTCTTCAAAGATAACAGAATGAAACATGCATGTACTGGAACAGTCGCTGCCTCATTCATGCACAACAAAGAAGAAAAAACACTTTTGATTTCCTTACACTGACGAAACCTGATAACTAACCACATGTTGAACTTCCACATATTGCAGTACACCGTACAGAAACTACCTGAGAACAAAACCCAGATCTGAACCTATAGTCTTTATTTAACCTTAAGAGTACTGATCAATGAAGGACAGTTTCATTTTTCTAACAGGAACAAATGTAAGCAAATGTGCCATTTGTGCACAAGACTACTGAATTGGACACATAAGGCAGAGAATGAATAGAAAACATCTTTTCAAGACGAGGAAAAAGACAGCAAGTGACATTTTGAGACAAGGTATAATTCTTATGGCATAATTCTTAGAATCCACCAAATGGAGTGCTTTGGGGTTTTTCTCAGGAGATCACTGACCATTGCCAGGCATCACAACACTGCATAAAATAAGCCTCACAACTCTAATTTTCAAATTTTGTTTGACAAAGGCATGCCATCAGTACTGCATGGCCATAGGTGATTGCCATCTCAGGGCAGGGAAGTCACCTACCCTCACAGGATAGCCAGTGACTCAAAAGGACAATTAACCCTGGGGAATCAGGTGGTGCAGCATTGTCAAAAATGGTATTTACCATATGTTTGGCAGAACAGATAGCTGACTTATAGTTGATAGATTGTAACTTTAAAGAATTTCTTTTTCCTTATAAAATGAATGACAGAGAACTTATGGGAAATTAACTGGAGTGAAGATTAGAATTTTGATGTAGATGTTGAGCTTTATGTTTGATTTCTGTAATAATGCATTTATCTTTGACAAGCTATAAGTAATGGCATGGCAGACAAATATCTAAAACAGAGATGTTCTTAGGCAGCTAAATGGCTGGTGTTTAATAATTTTGCTGTGTAATAATATTTTTCTCTTGATACTTTCTCAGGAGCAAAGTATCGATGATCTTTTCCCATAGCGTTCATTCTTTCAGAGTACTAAGTGTAGAAGCCTTACCTTGAATGTGTTTTATCCTTCGTTTTTCTGTGAAGGCTAGTCTTTTCTGGCTGCAATCTACTTTGTTAGAAAACTCTCATATAAATCTGTTATCTTTTGTTTTTTTGAGGAGACCACTTTCATTTCTGCTGGATGATAATTTTTGTTTGGTTCAATCCTCTAATCAAAAAAAGCACTAAATATTGTAACATATGATGTAAAATATACACAGAAATATTGTTAGCTGGTATATAAATTTCTAAATAAATATATGGAGATTTGAACTTACCAGAAGATTGTGACTGAGAAGCCACAAGGTTGCCCAGTATGAAGACCATCGAACATGTTTGAAAGATGAGTCTCATGGTTGGAATGACAAACCAGACTGTGAAGAAATGAGTAATCATAATCTCTGGATTTATTATTTGATCACTTTATACCAGATGCTGGAGGGAAGTGGAGGAGTTGACTACAGGAAATAAAAAAATGGCTTATCTATAGCTACAAACAAATCAGAAGTGCAGGACTTCCTTCATACAGTGTAAAAACAAATCCTCAGACTATGAGTGTCTCTTTTTTCCAGCTTTATCTTCTCACAGCTGTATCAATCAGAGGAGACCATAGCCCTGATGCAAACTGGGACAAGGTAGCTGTGCTGGTAGGTGTGACCACATAGAATCATAGAAGCAGTCACAGGGTCACAGAACAGGCAAGGTTGGAAGGGACCACAGTGGGTCATTTGATCCAACCTCCCTGCTCAGGCAGGCTCATCCCAGAGCACATGGCACAGGATTCTGTTCAGACAGTTCTTGAATATCTCCAGAGAGAGGGACTCCACACCGTCTCTGGACCATCTGTTCCAGTGTGCAGTCACATGCAGTAAAGTTCTTCCCCATATTCAGGTAGAATTTTCTGTGCATCAGTTTCTGCCCATTGCCTCTTGCCCTATTGCCTGTCACCCCAATATGAGCCTGGCTCTGTCTTCTTGGCACCACCCCTTCAGATACTGACAGGCACTGATGAGGCCCCCTCTCATCCATCTCTTCTCAAGGTTGAACATCTCCCTCTGCCTTTCCTCTCGAGAGAGTTGCTCCAGTCACCTTTTCCTCTTTGTCACCCTCTGCTGGACCCTCTCCAGGAGCTTCATTTCTCTTGTGCAGGGTAGCCCAGAACTGGACACTCCATATGGGACCTCACCAGGGCTGAGTAAAGGGGCAGGATCACCTCCCTCAACCTGCTGGCAATGTTCTTCCTTATGCATCCCTGGACACCACTGGCCTCGGCCCTAAGGACACACTGCTGGCTCAGGGACAGCTTGTTGTCCACCAGGACCCCCAGGTCCTTCTCTGCAGAGCTGCTCCCCAGCAAGTCATCCCCAGCCTGTGCTGGTGCCCAGGGTTGTTCCTCCTCATATGCAGGACCCGGCACTTGCCCTTGTTGAATTCCAGACAGCTCCTCTCTGACCCTCTCTTCACGTGTTGAGATCCTTCTGAAGGGCTGCACAGACCTTTGGGGTGTCGGCCACTCCTCCCGGCTTTGTGCCATCAGTAAACTTGTTGAGGAGATACTCTGCCCCTTCATCCAAGTCATTGATAAATTACTTAGACAACATTTGGCCTAGTATTGAACCTTGGGGGACACCACTAGTGACAGGCCTCCAACTAGACCCTGCACCATTGATTATGACCCTCTGGGATCTGCCATTCAGACAGTCCTCAATTAGATATTTTTTTCTATCTGGTCTTGAGCTTCTTCTGTGCTTGCATCAGAAAATGTACAGTAGCCTTCTTCTCATGCAGGGGCTCTCTTGGGCAGATGATCAAGTCAGTCATGGTGCATGTGAAATGCCCTGGGCACACACACCATGCTGCCTGAGACCCCTGAACTACATTTTGCTGCAAATTTCTCAAGAGTAGAAGCTTGTCTACTGTGCCTGGTACTAGGTGGGCTGGGAATAAACCCAGAAGTGCTGCCATGATTTCTTTTAAGCTTGTTTTCATCCCTCTTAGATCCCTACCTAAAATGTTCACTGTCCTTTTTAACCCAACAGCACTATTTGTCCAACAAGACCTTTTTCAGCTTAGTCACATCATCAAAGTCTGCATATCCCAAGAAGACCCATTCAAATCTCAGTAATTCTTGGAAACCCCAGCACGACTGTCTGACATACATACAGTATTCTGTTAACTGTCTGGTCCCTGCTTTGACCAACTTTCTCCAGGGAGCCATTAATTCCTGGAACTAAAGTAACAAGCAACACAAAAGTCAAATACTAAACTAGGTCGTATGTGATAGTTAATGGAAAGCTAACATCACTCATGGTTTCCACAGCATTGCAAAACTCAGTGAGATAAACCAAAGCAAAGGTCCAAAATCCTCTGGTTCCTCAGGACATGGTAACTCCCACATGTTCCCATTTGGGTTAAAAACACATTTTTCATCCAAGAAATGAGTCTTGTCTGTCTTTAGAGAACATATAAGTGTGATGGAGCCAAATCTGTCCCTTTCTGCATTTCACACAGGTAAAATACACCAGAATGCAGAACTCCTAAGGCAGTTCATTGTTAGGAGGGAATGGATAGAGGAAGTCAACAAAAAGTAAAGATATCTAAAATAACTTCTGGATTATAATTATTTTGATTTTGAGACACTATATCTAAAACAAGGTCTAATTCTCAAGCAATAACACTATATTTCCACTCACCTTCTCCATATACCATGTGTGTTGGCACCAGAAGTAATTACCCCTCCCACCAGTCTTGTCTTCTTGCTTGTATATGGAGGTCAAACAAAATCTTTGTTTTTATTACTTTGGAACCCAAATCGAGGGCTGAGGTCCTGGGGAATAAAAATGGCATCTAGGTCAAAAAACTTGCTTATATTAAGCTGATGCACTGCTGAGATATTTTTGCTACTGCTGAGAGAAATATCAGATTTGGCACTGGAGGGATGTAGGGCTTTGGCACCTCCCATCTCTCCCCCACGCAGGCAGATACCGGCCCAACCATCTGCCTTAGGTTCCCTTTACTGGAAGACAGCTCTGATTACCTGGTTTGATTTTTTTCACGATCCTAGTCCATGAACTGAAAAGCTGCGAGTGATACTATAGGATCTGTTCTCCTGGAGGACTTTTTCTGCCTGCCTGCAGGAGTGTGCTTGATTAACCTGCCCATGTCTTCTGGGTCATTGCTCTCAAGAGGACAAGGACAGAGCATTGTCACAATGTGGCCCAGTTTCAGGGCTCACACACAGTGCAGTGTTGGATTATTTGGCCTGAGAAAACAAGATTCATTCTGCAACTTCATGCCAGAATAGGGAAAGCAAATGGTGAAGGTGAGCTGCAAAGTATCAGCAAGGGCTTCTGATGCTGACTGCTAGAAGAGAAAATTCTTAGCAAGACACACAGATGATGAGAACAATGCAAGCAGTGCAAGCAAATTAAAAGAAGCCCTTTTGACTTCATTTTTCATTTTGGATCAAAACACACAAACAGATCTTGGCCCTCTGCCAGCTTCTCTACCCACAGCAGCAGCTCTTGGGCAGCTGTACTTGCCAGCTGCAACTTCCAGCACACTTGCTAACTTTCATCAGTTTCTTTCCTCTCTTTTTTATTCTCCTTTCTATTATTTCATTGGTGGTGTTAAATGGGTCTTGGATCACCACATAGTTAAGCAAAGTAAATTGTCTCAGTTTACCTTTTTCTTCACTTAGAGCCAAAACAATCAATAGACTGGGTGTAATTTTCATTTATTCTTACTTACTTACTTATTCATGGCCTTGCTCATAGCCTCCACATATAGCCCTGAAAAACAGCAAGATTATCTCTTTTTGCAAAAATGACCTTTTTTAATTTTTAGCATTAGCAGGATGCAATTTCAGTGTTCTTTGTGTGAGTGGGATAAAGGGAACAGTGAACTATTTATATAAAATAGTGAGTCCTGTTGCTCCATGACAAATTAGTTTAGTCAACTTGAGACAGTGTCATCAGGAGAACCTGATTCCCTGTTTTAATGGGCTGCAAAGAGCATGTGTAAAGATCTCTACTGTACACTTTGGACACATCTTCTACCTATGGGAAAAGCCTGGAGGAGCAGTCTTCAAGTGTTCCTGGAACTTTTAAAATTCACATTCTTATACAATCACTTCAAAATATGTCACTTGGTGGCCTGTCCTTGTATCACAATGACTTGGCCTTTCCTAATCTTTTTTATGAATGACAGGAAAGAAGTGAAGGGAAAAAGCCAAGCAAAGATGGCAGGCAGACTGCATGGATGGGCAAGGAGTTCCCACCTAAAATCAGACGTGAAATGGATTCCGCACACACGAGGTGGAATCTGGTTGATCTTTCAGGGACAGGGTTAGAGAAGTCATGGCCAGCATGGATTTGAATCTGTTAAGGGATGTGAAAGGCAACAAGAAAGGATCCACAAGTGTATAAACAGTAAAGGGAGGACTGAGGAAGACACAGAGCTGAATGAAGCCCAATGAAGCCCATGCTGTGCAGGGCCTTTTTCAACACAATGTAAGTTCTTCTCTTTGTTAATGTCTGATACTGACATTAACTGCTCCTACATAAATTTCAAATCCTTATCTAAAAGAATAAGCATGCTTGGTGATTACAAAAAACAACAACCAACCAAACAAAAACCCAACCAAACAAAAAAGTATTGACATAAATGTCCTATTAGCAATTTAAAAAAGTAGTCTTTCAAAAACAGACCCAAGGCAACAATAGAATAGAACAGAATAGAATATATTTCAATTGGAAGGGACCTACGTAGTTAGAATGACCATCTAGTTTAACTGCCTGACCACTTCAGGGCCCACCAGAAATTAAAGCCTGGTAATAAGAGCATTGTCCAAATGCTTCTTAAACACTGACAGGCTTGGGGCATTGACCACCTCTTTGTAGGAAGAGTCTTTTAAGTGTTTGACTTCCCTCTAAGTAAAGAAATATTTCTCAATGTCAACTCCGAACTTAAAAGAAAAAAAAAAGAAATCTGTTGGCTGAAGTTAAACATCTTTTTAAAAATCAGAAACAAGCAATGACCTCTACAAAAGTAATAATGAATAGTTTAAGTTATATAGCACTGAAATATAATTGAAAAAAATTAATGGGTAGTATACAACAATCTGTTTATTGGATGGGATTACCTGTTTCATTTAGAGAAAGCCTTTCATTATTCCAGTTAATGGTGCACGTTCCATTTTTTACTACATTCCTTTGTTAAATTTTACCCTTGCTGTGCGTATCTTTAAAAACACTTCTAATAAGTAATACATTTTTGTTCTTCAAGTTGTGTTTTGGTTTTCTGGGTAAGAAAATAATAAAATTATAAACTCAGGGATGCATCCTCAATTTTGGGAGTATTTTGCATCAAATGGAAACCAGACTGTCATTTATACTTCCATTCTCTTTCTCTTTTCCCATCTATTTATATCAACATCACATGTTGAGTCCTTCAATTAAGAGTCAAAATGGCCAAAGTAAATTTTGCCATACAGTCTATAAAACAATCTGTAGAAGACAGAGTAGTTGTGTTTAAATAAATTAATGAAGACCTTTTGATTGCATAATCCTTAAGACTATGTAAAATTAGGATTCTCATGATTTAATATACCTCCATATACATTAGTAATAAATAAGATAATGTAATTACATAATTGCAGTATTACAGTCCTGTAGTGCTAGGAAATATTAAAGGCTAAATATAATTTCTGCGAGCTGTAGTTATTCTCCTTCGAAGAATTCTGCTGTTTCAATCTGCCAAGATGGAATATTTTGACCTATTTTTGAGATTTACGAACCTCTGGCACATCCCTTTTCAAAACACTCAGCACATCTGCCCTTGGTGTTTCCTGGTAAAAGGTGGGGTTCCTCTCATTCTGGAACAATTGCATTTCAAGTGAAGGGCTTTATTCATGTTCCCTAAAATGGTAAAGAAGCTGAGAGGGATGCAACGGGAACTAATAGTGAACATATATGTGGGAAAAAGGTCTGACTGATTAAAGAATATATAAGCTGTAATAGGTAGGAAAATATGGTAGATTACATGGGGGAAAACAAAACCTAAATATTAATTTTGGAATACATTTCTGGAAGAAAACATATTTTACTGAAGTACATCCTTCTATCTAGATACCTTTCCTACACTTAAATAAAAGGTAAAACAGCAGACAACAAAAAACTTCAAACTAGTCACTAGTGTTTCCATTGCTAAAAAGAAAGAACAGCTAATGGAGCCGGTATAAAACCAATAATCTTTCCTTCTCCCACCATAAAGCTATTTCATCCTGTGTATCTCATTTCCCCATAGTCCTCACTTGCTGAGTGCAGTGGGCAGGAGACCACATTGGGAATATATCTGGGCGTTATTAAATCTTTCTGAATTTGAACTCCTTTGGAATATATCCAACAAAATATGCAAGGTGAAACACATCTTAGAAATAACAGCCTGAATGGAGAGAATCCAATGGTTAAATAACCATTTCAAAACTGGATCATAGCCTCTCCCATAAGTTATTTACCAACTGGGGCTGCACTATGGATATCCTGGCCTGCCTTTCAAATACTGAGAGAAATAGCATTGTTTCTGAAAATCAACTTTTATGTCCTGCACACTATGCACTGACCTATCTATTGAAGAGATTCATGACTATCACTGTCACCTTTTCAGGTTCTGGAGTTCATAGTGGTATTCTGTTCTCATGTAGCAAGCTTGTGTGAAACTGACTCCAGTGAAAGTTAGAGATGTTAGAAAGGGTATGAGAGGAAAAGAATAAGATTTGATCTTGATTTTCTTCTGTGTTTGTAGAGAACAGATACTGTCCCCAAGGGTGACATGTGAGGGATAAGACTGCAAGGAAAGCAGGTGACAGCCAAAAGGGTTTTGCCTGCAACATGTACACCATCTCTAAGCACAAAGAAGATGGGGCACCAGGCAAGCACTGATTTCATACTTGTGTTCTCTGAAGGTGTCGAAGGCTCCTGCACACACTGCTGAGTTCCAAACGGTCAGGAAACTCCATGAAATGCACCCTGGTTCCCTCCCCCTCTTCCCCCGACTGCTGCAGACAGTGATGGGGAGGAGATAAAGATTCAGTTTTAGAGCTCTTCCAGAGAGCACATGAACATGCAGTTACACAGGAGATATCGAAAGTAAGATAAGGACATTAAGAACGATTTTTTCCACATTACTTTTAGTTTCTTATGAATGCGGCTACTTTCATATATTATGACTAAATACAGTTGTTGGATTTTTCTGCTGTCGAGTGCAGAATTTAACATTGTGAGTCAGATTATTGAAGTAGATCTATTGAGTTGTTTACAACTGTTTGGGATATTCATCGGAAAAGGACAAGTAACAGGCTGTTCCTGCAGCCTCTTGTATGACCGCAGTCATGCAAGGTACAGCACCAGCAAACCAATGCTCATAGCCTTTCAGCCAGATATTAATTTCAACATGCACTGACATAGCCTTGAAAAAACCAAACACCACCAGATTTTACCCATTGCTGATATGTTGGTGTTTCAGAAGCTTGCCAGGTGGAGGGTGTATTGAAACAGACTAAATACTATCCACACTTACTGTCTGTGCTCAACTTAACAGCAAAAAACTTGTGGTATCTGGAAGAAAACATTTTGTTGTTTTAAAAAAGAACGTAACAGTGTGAAAAAATGCTAGACTGAGTAGTCAATAATCTCAGGATGTACTGAGATGACTGTAGATTCTTATCTGTGAAAAGCATTTTACTCCTTGTCTCAGGTATTTGTTTTGAAAGAAGCAAGTACCATCCTAATTTTATTCCTCACACAGTTTATTACATTGACTTCTATATTTTTTTTTTTTAGATAAGAAAAAGCTGCCCCAAAATTACAGCACACTAAAAACTCCATTTTTCTGAAACTACTGAGAAAGGAATTTTGGAAACATAGGATTTTAATTCTTTAACTGGACCTGATCTCTGCTGGTATTGTATTATGGAGAATTTTTATTTCCTTTCTCCTATCATTACAATTCCTATCCCACATGGACTTTGACTGAGAATCATCACTTTTCACTTCTAACACCTAAATTCAATCACAGAAAGATCTGCATAGCTGGTAGTTGGAACTGAGCCCTGTGAACCTGTGATGTACTGAATAGTTCATTCTCATTTCCATAACAGATTAAATCTCTCATGAACTTTCTACACCTGAAAACTTCCACATTCCACCACTGTTGTTGGCACTGTCCTAAAAATATTCCAGACTGCAATCACTTTTTAAATATATTTTAGTGCTCTTGAGTTTAATTCTTGCACAAAATATGACAAAATCAAAGATATTTTAAACAGTGTTCCCTTGACCTTGAAATTGGGTACTGAGTTAATTTAGATTAAAATCAGCAAATATTTTAGACCAGTCACAGGGCAGTGCAGGAATCAGAATATGAGAGCAAGGAACCGTGAAGGAGAAATATGCAGAGAACAGAATTTTCTTATGCTTGTTTTGCTCTCAGGGAAAAAATACACCTCAGTCACAGTGGTGGATTTGTACCCCTGATTGAATCAAGGAAATACAAACAGATGCTTTTGTGCAAATACCACCAGGCGCTGCCCAAGAAGCATTTGCTACAGGTGGCAACAATCTTTAATTTTCCAGGGTGTTGAAGACTAATGGATTTTGCCATTGTATAAGGCATGGGAAGATTTAATGGTACTAAAACTTTGGAGGACCCTAAGAAGAGCTACAGATTAACTGTTCAATTTATCTAGAATGGGTTTGCTCTGAAGATTGTTATCTGCACTGAGCAGCAAGCAGGGAGCAGAGATCCCTGACCTCACAGACCAAGGAGACACCTACAGCATGTCATCTGAAGAGAAACAAGGCCTTCAAGTTTTATTCTTGCTCTAGGAAGATTGTACTTTTTATTTTCTTCACCCACTCATTTTAGCATCAACAGTTTTGAATGTGCCCTCCAGAACAGGCATATTTCCACTTTAACTTACCCTGTGTTTTATGAAGGGTGGTTTAGATCTGACTAACAGCAAGCACTTTTCGTGAAAGTCTGCTGTGATTCTTAAAACAAGCAGTCGAGGCACCCTAGCAAGTGTCCAGCTCTATGAAGCGTTGCTTGAGGCTGTCCAGGAAGGAGCAGACTCCTTCTACAGCAGCAGGCTGGTGTGAGAGCTGTCATTGCTGGGGGGCTCAAGGGAAATCACATCTTCCAATGATGAGCAATAGCTGGGAATGCCTCCAGCATCTGGCAAAATAAATGCAAGCAGGTTTGGACTCTGATGGGTCTCAGTGGGGCTTTAATAAATGAGAATTACTGAAAAATTACCAGGTTTTCTAAAACTTAAAAAGAGACATGAAATGACCACTTTTTATAATGTACCCAAGAAATTGAACCCTACATGTTAAAAATAGGATCTTTTAAGGCATCCTGAACTACACACCTGTCTTTCTACATTGTATCAAGAACAAGCCAGCTTTTCATTTGCAAACACACATAATAAAGTTATTTGTGTCTTGCAGACCATAGAAGAGGGAAAACAAGCCAACTGTGTCACCTGGCTTTGGGCTGTATTCCTACTGACCATTTCCTGCTGCATTATGGGGGCTTCATTACGTGCCCTGTTTCTGTCTTTCAGCTCAGGGGCTGGTTATCCTTAGATCTTACTGAGCTCTTTCCTGTACTCAGTTCTGAGACTGAGTCCTTTCCAAGTGTTTTTATGTTCTTGATTATGTGAGTCTGTCTGTCTGTGTGTGCACTCCCACACACATCTGTACGTATAGCTTCTACATAAATAGATGCATAAATACATGTGTAACCGTATTCTATGACAGATTATTGCTATGTATGAATAGCAATATGAACATACTCATGTACTTTATTGTTTTACCCTGGGATGAATCAGACGCTTATAGTTCATTTTTCTGGATCCAAGGAAACCAGATTTCAAAAGTGATTTCAGCACGCCTCTCAGAATATTGCATCATTAATACCCTCTGCTGTCCTGAACGTCTAATATGGCAGTTCATCTGCCTTCCTGGCTCACTCCCACTCGTGATGTGGGAGTGTTGAACACAACCAAATGTGTCAGTTTACATTTGTAAATTATGCACACACAACAAGTGAAAGAACTCTCATAGCAGGTGGAGTCACCATCTATGCTTAAGTGCCTTCAGATGATGGATTTTATACTGTAAGCATCACAGATTGCACCCAAAACTGGTAATTCTTTTCTTGGGTGTGCATAGATGTGAAGCACTAGCTGACAAGAATTCTAACTTACTGACTGTGCCAGGGGAGGTCTCAGCGGGGCAGTGCTGTCCACTGACACAGCCTCTCTGTCCAGTGGTCCTTGAGACCACAGCCAGGGTGGGTTCAGAAAGGAGCAGCTCTGCGAGGGCGACAGCTCCAGATCTGCACTCAGGCTTCAAACTCAGCCTCTTCTTCGGGAGGATACAGCCAGGTGAACACACATTTTTGAGTGTGAAAATGGGGATGAACGGTGTGGGATTAAAATCCTCCACAAACTTCTCAAGAGAACACAGAATCTACTTAAGTTAATACTCTGCTATCACTACTTAAGATGTTGGACTAATGAGTAGCAACTTCATGCATGTCAAGCGTGGATGCTCTGGGGAATACAGGGAAATAAGATTGCTTTGAATGCCTGAGTGGTGAGTGAAAAGTTAAAAACTAGATAATTTTTTTAAATTAGCATATGATTTCATGCAGGGCTGAGCTGAAAAGTGTGATACAGCCAGGTTCAGGCATTGAAAAAGCAGAATCAGCTCCAGCTCTACCATTTTAACAACACCAGCAAAGCCACAGTTATCTGTATTTCTCCTTGTTAAATTACTCTAGTGCTCTGTTTCTGTCCTGTATTTTATTTCAGAATGAAATGAAGTGCAGCTTCCTGTAACTCATTCCCTCAATAAGGGTTTCAATCTCTTTTTAAAATTTTATGTTATATGTTCAATTAGCAAACAAAATTAATACATAAAAAAATATTCAAACTTACATGTAATAAATTTTAAAGCATTTAAATCACCACCTGGAAAGCTTTCAAAAGTTAAACTGTTAATTTCTCCAGAGTTCTGATTTCATTAAACAAAAAAATTAAATTATAATGGCAATAAGATTTAAATGTTTTTTATTTAAAGAGATAGAAATAAGAATGTCTGTAGTTGGGAGGGCCAAACACATAGTCTCCAAAAATATCAACTTTGTTTAGAGAAAACTTTCCTTTGCAGAAGGTAGCCATGCCTGGATGAAAACACTGCAGCCTTTGCTTATTGAAAACGTTAGGCCTCTTTGAACACACAGGGAAGTACACAAGCACCATTTAGCTGACACAGTAGGACTGCAGGAATTATTCATGGGAATAATTAACAACCTTCTACAGACCTGAATACAGGACGGTGAGCTAATGAAAGCAAAAATAAATAGACAAACAGAAGTAAATGCACAACAATGTAGAATAGCACCATAGAAAAAAAACCCCACCACTTTTAAAGGTGAAGGAAAAAGATCATTGATTTAGAAACTTATGTTGTGCTTCTGTTTTGCATTTGAGTTTCAAATGTCTTCCAAAATATACTCATGATTTCATGCATAATCGGTTTGACATGAAATTACAGTGACTGCTGATGCAAATGAGGTAATTGTGCATGCCAATTATGTGTAATATGCCTGTTGCCTTGTTTAAATAAGCAATTACGGAATTTATAGAGACAAGCATGTTAACTAGGAATGCATATTAGCCACAAAATTATCACCACTTAATTCAGAAAATCAGGCAAAGTAGAATTTAGCTGGGGGAATGGTTATGAATCTTGGCATTTTTCCTAGACATAAAATTTTAGTTTCATTATATGAATTTTTTGCATTTATACCAGCCTATGCCCCAAAGTGACTTAGAAAATATAAGCTCAGTAAAATTAGACACAATGCCTAGCTAAGTGTATGAATGGTCATTTTGATTACCTTGGCACTCCTGAAATTTTCATGCAAATCTTGTGGAAGCAGAGTTATCTGTGAAGAACTTTTAATTTTCTACTGAACTGTGGTTGCACCACTGGGAGATTAAACAGTCCCACATACTGCCCATCAGAGGAGGGAGTGAAGAGCCAACACACTACAACCAAATTTTTAGCCAGAGCAATGCCTGATGCTTTTTACCTTTGGATACTGGACATCCTTAAATTGCCTTAAATTGCCTGGTTTGAGATGTGCTGTCAGACAAGCCCACAATATCACCCACAGAGTGGTGATAACTCCTGGATCATCCAGAGTCTTTCTGAGTGCTTTGGCCATTGGCTGATCCAGACAGATTCACTGGTGATTTCCAAGTCTCAAAATGTCACACATATCTAAAAACTCAATTCTCTTAGAGCATTTGTTGCAAATGAAGCCACAATATGCATTTGTCAAGTTGAAAAGCAAAAGCTTGTATTCAATTGCTTCTGGTTGTGTGGTTTTCTTGTTTTTGGTTTTTTGTTGGTTTCTTGTTTGGTTTGGTTTGGGTTGGGGTTTTTTGTTTGCTTGTTTGTTTTTGTTTTTTTAGTTTTTTGTGTAGTCTCAATTCAAATTAGATGTTGATTATTATAATACAAAGATATCAATATAAAGAGAAAATTCAGAAGAACTTATTTTACACTTTATAATCTATTTCTAGATAATTTTTTAAAATGAGTGTTTCACATTCTTTTCAAATTACAAACAAGATATTTTATAAAGATTTATATCTATTCCAAATGATAAAATCAATAATTTAGTATTCTTTAAAGAACCCTCTAATGAAGGCCAGAGAACTGGCAAAATATCTCTTCCAGACCCAATATCACAAATTTGTTTTTTCCCCACTGAAGATATATCGTAACTTTCACTTGAGCTGTTTGCATGTGTAAGACTATGTGTGCCAGCCATGAAGATAAACCAAGTATTTGGGAAATTGCCTGGAGGTCCAGATTATAGCTGAATTATTTCAGCCACTGGAAGCTGATATTTTTTTGTTTTTGTAAAACCAAAAGAATATGTTGGCAAAAACCAAGTCTCTGGAATATCTAACAAGATGTATGGATTTGGGATCAACCCCTTAGCCCCCATGGAAAGCTCAGCAGAAACCTGAAGTCTATCACCTATGTTGTCCTTCTTTTGGCCCCTGGTGTTGATACCATAAACTCCAGCATTTCAGCACCAGAGATTCATGTTGCATATTTATACTTTTAATGCTGGTGGGCTTGCAAAGATGTGGAAACAATCTAGTTCTCTCTTTTGAACAAAACAAAGCAAACCAAAACAAAATCCTAAAACTCCCTATCATCCCCTCTTCCTCCTCCTTGTCTCCCTTTCCCTGTCCTCCAAGGAAAACATGGGGAGTCTGATCAATGTAAATTCTAATTTCATTTGTATGCAAAGAAGTCACCCTGTCTTACAACTGGTTCAGAAAATGCTAATCATGTGTTTTGAGTTTCTCCAAAAGTCAATTTTATTCATTCAAGTTCATATTTAACATCAGTTCCCTCTCTGTGTGGCCAGATTTAAGACCTTATCATTTCCTCCTGTCTGTTTACAGCATTCTGATGAACCTACTTATGTTAAACCCACAACAATTGTTTGCAGCCTCTGTGAAGCCTCAGTATTCCTGTGTCCACTTCAAGTTTGAAAAAGGTCTTAGTGTGTAAAAACTTCTCTGTGATTTTTTTCTAGGTCTGTGAGTTTCCCTCTCCTGACAAACTTTTTGTCACTACATATTGCTGCATAGACTTAAAGCATTTTTAGTTAACTTCCTTTTAAAATCTTCCTGTAAAAATGGGAATATGACAGAAATTCTTTTTATTAGTAACTGCTATTTTTTTACTTTTCTTGTAGAAAAATTATGAAATTTATTTTTTTTTTATTTTTCGAAAGTGCTTTGCATTGTTCTGGTTTTCACAAAGACAGAAATGTTTTAAATCAGAAAGATCTGATTTCAGGTAAACTTTCTGCACACTTGTAAAATGCCACTCCGGTAAGTGTGTATATACAGTATATAGTGTTTGGGTTTGTCTTTTGGCAGTTTTTCCAGACTGGGTTTTGGCTGGAGAAGTTCAGGCATCTATGTTTACCTAGAAGTGCTGCCTTCATAAAAACATGCAAGAATAACATGCAAAAAATCTGTGTCTCACTTTTTGAAGAGCTATGATTGTTTTGTTTTTATTGATGTCATATATTTTAATTAGTTCTATATTTCTAGAAAGTATAATTTAGTGTAATAGACCAGCAACAAACGAAATTTTTAGTGAAATAGTGTCATGAGGTTTCAAAAAACCCAGACTTCTATTTTACATACTATAGGGTGATGTAGAAGTATGTTGATTCACATCAGTTTTCTGGTGTTTACAACTTCTTTCATCTGTTCTCAAGAGAAACCCATGTAGGTAAAAGTTTATAAACATAAGACTGGAAAGGAAAGTTAAAACTTTGTGCATTCCATCTTACCTCTGGTTTATATTTTGAACTAAGAAATTTCAACTAACTGTAACCCGAACTGTTTTCCTTTGTTTCAGCCCATGGTATCAAAATGCAACTTTTTCAGAAGATTAAAACTATTATGAAAATTCAACACTAGAACTGTTTTTTTACATACTTTTTCATGCACTGTCATGAAGAGTGGATTACATAGTAATCTTATGTATTTTTTAAGTCTATACTGGATTTCAATATTTGTATTTTATGACTATGGGTTTGATCATGATTTTTTAATGCATGTGTTTCATTTAGTAAGATTTTGTTTCTTTGTTTTCTTTCTCAAGTTTCACGTAAATGAATTTCTAGTATAGAGGAAAATCCTCACATCTACCCACCAAAACTTTCTAAGTAGTCCCATGAAATATTCATCCAAAGTTTGAGGTACCCTAAAAATGATTCTGTCTCAATACTCAACAAGTATTGCTGGACACATTGTGAGAGCTTTCTATCCTGCCTACCATTATCTTAGTCCAATGTAGCGAAATGGGATATAATGGCCTGGGGAGAGTTTGGGTTCTTTGCAACTGGAAGACTTTGTAGTGGCAAAGAAAGCAAGGCAATAAGTGGATATTTAATGATACTCCCTGGTGCTGAACAAATGGCTGCCCATCATCAGCTAGCTAAATATGTTTCTACTCCCTCAGGTCCCAATTTGCCTGCAATTCTGAAAAATTGTATCAGAATCTCGAATTTCAGAAAGTACTTGTTCGGTTGCTCTTAGGTCATTTGTGCTCCAAGTAGCACTGAAGATTTAAAGCAGGTCTGGAGGAAAGAGCAGCTCAAGTGTGGAGGCATGAGTCAAGTGAACTATTTATATACTCCATAGGTGATCTCTACAGTAAAGAGGATGGAGATGCCATCCATCTCTCTGGAGATCTGGCAATCCTCTGCCTTCAAGGAAGATAAGTTTGCATCCAGGAATGAGGCCCGTGGTTCATCTTTTGTTATCTGAACTAATATTAACCACAAAATGTTCTGTGCCTTTTAATGACTGACTGCACTGAAGATTGCCTGAATCTAGAAGAGCAAGGATAGAAAAATAGTCAAAGCAAGGTGATGTCTTAGGTCACTGTGTCTAGGTAGAGTCTTTGTCCATTTTTCCACAAATGCCTCTTTTGGTGGGGGCTGGAGTGGGACTCTTCAGCCTGGAATTTTTCTTGCTTTGTTATCCTCTGATCCAGCTTCAGTGTCTAGTGACTGCTGCGAAGAACCTTCAGTACAAAACTAACAGGAAAGGAGCACAAAACAATATTCTTAAATGGGTAAATCTGCTTAAAGAAGGAAGGAGAAAGACAGCCTCCGCAGTCTTTTAGACTAGTAGAAGCTTGGGTTTTCTTCTCATCAGCTCCCACTTTATTTTCTCTTTGAGTTGTTTTAAAAAGGAAGCAAGGGCCCTTCTCAGAATTGTAGCAAATATAATTGAATTTCAAATGTTGCTTTCAAACAAACAAACCATAGAAAAGTTGAGGATGGAGAAGTACAAGCAAAGATTTCTAAAAGCTCTTGTACAGACAAACACATGTTTTGAGTTAAGTTGAGCTCATTTCTGGTAACAATATTAACTTTCTGATGGCCATGACCAGCAGGCAGATGGAGAATGGAGGATGGCGGTCTTTATCAAATTAGATCTAAAGAGGAAGAACATGTATTTAAAGTCTTTTTTTTTTTCCTTAGTATTTTTTTAGAAGGAAATCTGGAAAGGGCAAGTAGAGGGCTCATGGAAAGATCGTAGTTTTTGGATCTGGAAAGAAGGATTCTGCTTTTGTTAAAAAATATCTTTTCAAGATTACAATTTCTATTTACTTCTGTTTAAAATGTGATACTGCTATGGAAAATCAGACTGAAAATTTGTATCTGCTTTTCCCAAAAATTTTCTCATTTGATTTGGTGTTTGTGTCTGACAGATTTCCCTGTGCACATGAAAGTAAGCAAAGTAGTTTCTATGCTACCTTGATATTTCATAATTTGATAGTTCTATTCTATGATTTTCCTTTCTGAAACCCATTCAGCTACAGAGAATTTAATGAATCCATGGATAACTGCAAGGAAATGCTGCTTGACCCAACTCTGCTAAATCAGTCCCTTACTGTAGAAGGTGTTTCAGTGATGTGGAGTAGTCATAAAAACTAGCTGTGGAGATTCTAACTAAAAAGGGCTTCCTGGGATCACGAACTCACAAAAGGTTGGAATGTCACATGTCTAATAGTTTGCACTGCCAATTAAAAGCACTTCTAAAGCTAGCTAAGAAGCACTTCAAAATTCCATCTTTAAGAGATTTAGAAGCAATAAATACAGGTTTCCCACCTCTGCTGCTCCTCTGCCCCTCTCCCATACAAACCCATTTATGTTACTTTATCTGAGTGGCTTTCAGAGCAGAGGCTTTCTTGGTTCACTTATGTGACAAGAGGACCAAAGCTCACAGATAAGGAAGGGTCAGGCTGAATGCTCAGTGTGTTTCAGCACAAGCATTGATTCCCTGCTCTTCCTCATGAATGGAAAGCAATACTTTAATGCAATTGCTTTGGTTTTGTCTTACTTCACCCGGGTGTAAATTGTGTCCTTTGGTGCAAGCCTGCAAAGTGGAATTTTTCTGGTTTTCTCCCCATCTTTCAGTTATCAGCCATGAAACGATGAAAAACAGTATTTTCATCACTCTTTTTCTGATTAAAGAAATCCACCCTATGCTGCAAGGAGAGCTGTGGGTGGATGCAGCCCTGCATCTGTGGGCAGATCTCTGCCATCCCTCTCACCATGAATAGCAAAAATATTGTCAGCCATGCTCATGATCTATCTCAGTTCTGTGTTGAAAGGCAACCATAAATTAGGGATGAATACATTCAGATTAGTAGGGATGATAAACTGGAAAATAAGAAATTAAACGAATAAATCTGCTGAGATCAATGTCACATTAAGAAAGAGAACCAAAGTTTAGTGACATTTAATACAAACTACTTACAGAGAGAAAACAAACAGATCAAGATAGAATTTTTTCTTTATTCTCTTATCTCCAATTTTATTATCTCCTTCATCAATCAGCAAAACAGAGAAAGCAGAAAACATTGAGCAAGTTTAAAGTTTTGTTTTGAACAAAATGGATTCTGTTTGTTCCACAGTCATGCTCAGGCAGCACTTTTCTTTCCAAGAGGAAAGGAAGAAGGTAGAAGAGGGAGTGAAAAGATGAAATGTGCCCAGCACTGGGTGACACACCTCTGAATTCACTTGCACAGATGGAAGCTGCTGCAGCCAGTGATGTGCCTGCACCCACAATGCAGCAGTCATAGCCCTGCCTGTGTGGCCACTAAAAACGGCCACAGAAGGTCATGTGTTCCTGCACAAAATCATGATGGCTGTTCTGTATGACATCGTCACTGTGCTAGGTTATATTTTAATGATCACCATTTTTAGGAACTTTCTACAGCCTTTCAGTGAACAGATTCCAGGAAGAAGATATGGGCCACACCTACTCATACTCCTCTCAAAGGTGATAAGTTTATCTGCACTTCAAAGACTATATATTTTCTTCCCCTTGCCAAGAGTGTACAAGCAAAAAGAGGCAGGATCTCTATTCCCTCCCAGGGAGAGCATGGCTTGGTCTCTCAAAAGCCTGCTCCTCCCCAGGCAGACAGGGCAGATCCATAGCCCCTCCATATCCAGCCTGGAAAACTCCATGCCAAAGCTGAGGTCCCAGTACAGGTGAGGAGAACACCTGGCACTGCTGAACCAACTGATCCTCCAGCTGGCATACCTAGAAAGGCCAAAGGAAAGATGTAAGAAATGTTGCACACAACCTCCTCCTCTCTGGTTGGCTATGAAGTCTATAAGTCTATCCTAGCCAAAACCAGGACAGCAGCACAGTGGCTTGTTGGGTTACAGAAGTGTGTTTGACAGTTCTTGGTGAATTAAGGCTTACTATATGAGATTTTTGAATCACCTTTTGAACTCATGTTTATCAACATTCACAGCACTCCTTGGAAAAGGTTTTTGATGCTTAACAATGCAAGTTGTTGGAAGAGAAGTATCTGATCTGCTTAGCTGATAGCCAGTTATCTAGTTTGTAACCAGTATGGCCATCCTTCCACTTATTCTGTTCCAGGCTGAAGGATCCTAGGTCACATATTCTTTCTCAGGTGAGAGCTGTTTCATACCTTTTATCTCTGTTGCCTTTCACTTTTCTAGATGTATTTTATGCTTCTAGGCTGGACAAACAAACCTGCAGGCAGTTTTTGAGCCACTGTTACACCATGAAGATTTACAATGTTATTATAATATATTCTAGTTTGCTCTTTTTTACCTCAGTAATTCCAAGAATTCTTTAGAACTAGAAAATAAAGCGTATCCATACAACCACATCAAAAAAAAGTAGATAGATCACCAGTTTGTCTTGACAGGATGTTTGTGTTATGATTCAACAAATCAAATTGCTGCTTTATATCGCATATCATCTGGCTTTGGAAAAAAAGAAGAAAACAGAAAAAAAACCCCAAACCCAGACAACCAACTCCAGACAGA
This sequence comes from Sterrhoptilus dennistouni, assembly GCA_013397095.1. Classification (NCBI taxonomy): domain Eukaryota; kingdom Metazoa; phylum Chordata; class Aves; order Passeriformes; family Zosteropidae; genus Sterrhoptilus; species Sterrhoptilus dennistouni. The sequence goes on from VWZU01005686.1 coordinate 335,807, forward strand.
TAACCAAAACTAATATACTTTAATGTTTTTTACTATGTGATTCTGCATTATTTAAATATCACTTGTTTCAAGAGCCTAGATTTGCTTTGAAATAGTTCCTGCTTGCACAATTATACTGGCTTTTTAAGCCAAGAAAAATATATCTTCATTCTGATGTCATGCTCAGGTGGCATCTATCTCTCCCTCCTTCTGTGGATGAGACTGGACTCTAATACTGGTTTTTACCTTGATGCGCTGAACAGTCAGACTTTCTGCAAGAACTATATGCACTTCCCAATGTTTCAATGGAATAAAGAAATTCCATGTACTCAGTGAGAACTTTGCTATCCATTTCTTTGAGAGTAAGACTGGTATGCCCTCCTAAAGATTTCATAATTGTTTGATTTGCATTCAGCACAAGTGCAAAAATTATATTTTAACGACAGAGCTGAACACAACTTTAGGATGTGTGCAATCACAGTAATGAGTTACATGCTTTTTAAAGCAGATATTTAACAAACCCATGTTATTTCCAAGCAGCTCAGTGTTTATCTCATTTGGTTTCCTTGACAATTTCCTGATTTTTAGATGCCTTGTAAAACAATTGATTTTGTTTTTCAGAGAGCCCTTTCACTCAGTGTCACTTAAGGAAAGACCTTATACAGAGAAAAAAACCCCACTGAATTCTTTTATTCTCTACTGATTACAATAATAAAATTTAGTCTTCAAAGCTATGAAGTATGAAATATACCAATCAGCTCATAAGCTGAAGATTGCTTAGTATGCACGAGACTGATTTAATTGAGTTAAATAAATATAACCAATTTACAGGACAGATCATATGCATATGTTTAGTATTCTGATAATTTCATTTTTCAGAATAGTGTGTCTTCAAGAACTTTGAGCCTGATTTATTAGGTTGGATTGATCCTGCTGTGTGTGTATACAGTCCTATGTCTCTTAGTCACCTCTTTTTTCTTAATCCTACTCGTCAGATTCAGCTACAGTTTGACTGAAAGTAAAAGACGGATAAATATTCAGTGTTCACAAACATTAAGGAAGTAGTCAGCAAGGGATAGGGCAGACTCTGTGACAGGCCAATTCATTAAACCTTCATAGCCATGAATAGGCAAGGAATGCAGAGTGAGTCCCTTTCCTATGGTAGAGTTCTTCTGCTCTACTTCAGCAGTAAAACACCAATTTGAGCTTTGCATAGCCATTTTGGAACAAAAGATCACATAATAATTTTGAAGGATATAATTTTTGCTTATGACTCTATCTCATAGATCAAATCAGCTTAGTAGCACATGCTCTGGTTCCAGGTGGGGCAATGACAACACTTGTGACACCAGGTCAATCTTAGCTTCAAGCAGAAAATGAGTTCAAAATTCATCCACTTGTCTGGACTGACTTCAGACAGAGTCCTAAATGACCATTTCAAGCACTCAGGAGGACATATTTGGTGATAGTTATCAGTCTTGCAAGTTCACAAAGGAATTATAAAAATAACGGAACTTGAAAACTAGTGGGTATATATGGTAAGAAGACAGGTCTGAAGACAGAGGGCACCTGACAGCCATTTTCTTCATCACTATAATGTTTCCTCCATCTTTGTATTTTCTACACTTTTACTATGTTTTCTATTTATACTGTTTGATATAATAACTAGTGTTTCTCCCTTATTTATTTTTAACAAAGTTTATGTGCTGAACTGGAGCTCTTTCAGTAAGAGTGGGAGCAAGAGGGAGGTCTTGCAAATCCAGGGAGAAAAGTAGAAGAAAACATTCATCTTCGTGTGGCATGAGCCATCCTCCTTTGGTGGTGCTTATCTTTCTCCATGGGATATGGAGGTGTTCGGGTTTTCTAACAGATGCACCTTAAGTGGAATGAATCTGGGTGTAGATGTTTGTTTGTCATTCCACACAGGGCAGCTGTTATCTTGGTAGAAAATTGTCATACAAACATGTCTAGTTTCCACTGATTTGAGGAGGTGCCATGGCCATTATGATGATGTGCAGCTGCAAAAGCATCCTGAAATAAAGGGAACAAGAAAGTGATCACAGTAGGAAGAGAGGCACACAGACAAGGAACTCATTCATTGTTGTTTCTTTCTATCACCAGGAAAAAAAAATAACTTTAGCCCTTATGTGACATCAAACAAACTAAATAAAATAAAAAAGACCCAATCAGTGATGATTTAGACATCAAAGAGGCTGGTTCTCCAGTCCCCTCGCCTTCTGCAGTGACCTGTGCTCAGTCAGGATGAGTGAAGAGTGGGTTGAAAGGCAACTGCTCTCGTGCGGGAGCCCTGCATGTGGATGTATCTCTCATAAAATACAGAGCACTGAAAAATCCAGCTCTGCTCTTTTAGCATGGCAGTTGTTACATGCCTTCTCTAATGTAATGCCCTCAGTGGTCCTTGAATCTGTGGACTGACACATGGAGAAAGAGAGCTAGACTAATCCAACTTTTAGTATTCCGGCGTCGGATAGTCAAGAGCAGTATAAACCTAGCAACCTAGGATATCACAGGTTGGGTGAAAAAAATTGTATTTTATGGAATGAGCAGATCATAAAAGGCAATTCTCCTCAGTGCCTCACAGCAGACATGCAGTAATTTTAAATATATGTGTAAAAGAATAAAGATCATAATTGTAAAATACCTTTTTCCATGCACTCTAGAGTAAGCTTCCATTCAAGCTATACAGTGGCATTGTCTTAATAGTTCAGTATTTGAAATTACACACATATAATTCCAAGAAAGAAAGACAGTCTGAATGTGTTTCAGGAATAGATAATAGATTTTTGGAGGACTATTGAGATTACTGAATCAAATTGTAGCTGAAGAGATTAATAAAAAACCTCAATATATACAAAGTCAAATTGCAGAAACTGTTTAAATGACCCAGAGGATATAAGTGTCCTGACATCTAGTGGAGCTGTGAGCATTTGGAACAGGTCCATGCTGCAATCCAAAGGGAAAGCCGTGTGCCCAAGTCACACAGAAGAGGTATCAGAATCATCAGGTTGGAAGAGACCTCTGAGATCATCAAGTCTAACCCAACTCTAACCTCAACTAAACCATGGCACCAAGTGCCACATCTAGTCTTTTCTTAAACACATCCAGAGATGGGGAACCCACCACCTCCCCAGGTAGACTATTCCAATACTTTATTACCCTTTCTGTAAAAAACTTTTTCCTAATACCCAGCCTAAATTTCCCTTGGTGCAGCTGAAGACTGTGCCCTCTCATTCTGTCAGTTGCTGCCTGGAGAAAGAGACCAACCCCCACCTGGCTACAAACACCTTTTAGGAAGCTGTAGAAAGTGATAAGGTCACCTCTGAGACTTCTCCAGGCTAAACAACCCCAGCTCCCTCATCACTCCTCACAGGGTTTGTGTTCCAAGGCCTTCACCAGCTTTGTTGCTCTTTTCTGGATGTGTTCAAGCATCTTAATGTCCTTCCTACACTGAGGGCCCAGAACTGGACACAGCACTCGAGGTGTGGCCTCACCAGTGCTGAGTAGAGGGGAAGAATGACCTCCCTGCTCCTGCTGGCCACACCATTCCTGATCCAGGCCAGGATGCCATTGGCCCTCTTGGCCACCAGGGCACACTGCTGGCTCATGTTCAGCTGCTGCCACCAGAACCCCCAGGTCCCTTTCTGCCTGGGCACTGTCCAGCCACACTGTCCCCAGCTCATAACACTGCAGGGGGTTATTGTGGCCAAAATGGAGGACTCAGCACTTGGACTTATTAAACTTCATTTTAATGGCCCATCCATCCAACTGTTCCAGGTCTCTCTGGAGAGTCCTCCTACCTTCCAACAGATTGACACATGCTCCCAGCTTAGTCTTGTCTGCAAATTTACTAATGAAAGACTCAATACCCTCATCCATTTAGGGCAGCAGAACTGACCCCAGCACAGATCCCTGAGGAACCCCACTGGTGACTGGCTGCCAGCTGGATGCAGCACCATTCACCACCACTCTCTGGGCCCGGCCATCCAGCCAGTTCCTAACTCAGCAAAGAGTGCTCCTGCCCAAGCCCCAGGCTGCCAGCTTATCCATGAGTATACTGTGGGAGACAGTGACAAAAGCCTTGCTGAATTCCAAACAGACAACATCCACAGCCCTTCCTGCATCCACCAGGTGGGTCACCTGGTCGTAAAAGGAGATCAAGTTGGACAAACACGACCTACTCTTCCTAACCCGTGCTGGCTGGGTTTCATACCCTGGCTGTCTTGTAAGTGCTGCATAATAGTTCTCAGTATAAACTGCTCCATTATCTTACCTGGTACTGAGGTCAGGCTAACTGGCCTATAATCACCAGGATCCTCCTTTCCCCCTTTTTATGAATGGGAATCACAGTGGCCAGTTTCCAGTCTTCTGGAACCTCACCAGTAAGCCAGGACTGCTGGTAAATGAAAGTCTTCACAAACTCATCTGCCAGCTCCCTCATCACCCTGGGATGGATCCCATCTGGGCCCATAGATTTGTAGACATTCAAACAGCTCAACATTTCTCTGACTGCCTCCTCCTGCATAACAGGAGGATCACTCTGTTCCCTGACACTGTCTACCAGCCCAGTATGACAATTATCCTGAGGACAAGCCATTTTCTCACTGAAGACTGAAACAAAAAAGGCGTTAAGCACTTCTGCCTTTTCCTCATCTGCAGTTACTAAGCTCCCTCCTGCATTCAATAGATAATAAAGGTTGGTCTCATCCTTCCTCTTACTATTAACATATTTGTAAAAGGATTTTTTATTATCCTTTACAGAAGTTGCCAAATGAAGTTCAAATTGAGCTTTGGCCTCTCTCGTTTTCTTCCTACATGCCCTAGTAACTCCCCTAAATGCTTCCTGAGAAACCTGACCCTCCTTCCAGAGACAATACATCCTTTTTTTATTCCTAAGTTCTTTCAAAATCTCATTACCCATCCAAGCTGGACGTTTGCCTCATTAACTCATCTTTCAGCACACAGGGACAGTCTGTTCCTATGCCCTCATGATTTCTGTTTTGAAGCACCCCCACCTTTCCTGGACTCCTTTTTTTAAAAAGACTATTTCCCAAGGAATTCTCTGGACAAGCCTCCTGAATAGATCAAAGTCTGCCCTCCGAATGTCTAATATAAAAGTCTTGTTGATACTCCTTCTAACTTCACCAAATATTGAGAACTCTACAATTTCATGATCACTATGCCTCAAGTGGCTTCCAACTACCACATCTCCTACCAGCCCATCTTTATTTGTAAACAACAGGTATAACATAGTCCTTTCTGTGGTAGGCTCACTCACCAGCTGCAACAAGAAGTTGTCTTCAATACATTCTAAGAACTTCCTGGACTGCCTCCTTTCTGCTATATTAAGTTCCCAACAGATGTCTGGCAGGTTGAAGTCACCTACAAGAACAAGAGCTGGTGTTCCTGAAATATTCTCCAGCTGCTTATAGAATAGATTGTCCACCTCTNTAGAATAGATTGTCCGCCTCTTCTTCCTGGTTGGGTGGACGATAACACACTCCTAATAGCATGTCAGCCTTGTTGGCCTTCCTCTTAATTCTTACATATAATCATTCAACTTCAACATCACTAGGTAGAATATCCATGGCATCAAAAGCCTTCCTAACATAAAGGGCGACCCCTCCACCCCTTCTCCCTTTCCTGTCTCTTCTGAAGACTTTGTAGCCATCAAGTGCAATGCTCCAGCCATGTGAGTTTCTGTGATAGTGACTACATCATAGCTTTGCTGTTGCACCATGACCTCCAGCTCTCCTGCTTATTTATTACCCATGCTGCGTGCATTAGTATACATACACCCCAGATGGGTGAATGGCTTTACCCCTAGCTTAAGTTTATCACCCTTGGGCCTGCCCCCAGATAGTCCATCCCCTTCCCCCTTCAAACCTAGTTTAAAGCCCTCTCAATGAGTTCTGCCAGTTTGTAAGCTACAAGCCTACTACCCTTTTCAGAGAAATGAAACCCATCCAGTTCCAACAGGCCAGGCACTGAAAAGTTGCCCCATAATCAAAGAACCCAAAAATCAGCTGATGACACCAACCTTTGAGCCACTTGTTGATAGTGTGAGTTCTCAAATTCTTTTCATCATACTTTTCTGCCACAAAATGGATTGAACAGATTGAACCTGTACTCCTGCCCTATCAACCACTTGGCCCAATGCCCTAAAGTCCCTTTTTTATTGCCTTAGCACTTCTCTTTTCAATCTCATCACTGCCAGCCTGGAGTATCAGCAGTGGGTAGTAATCAGAGGGCTGAGTCAGCCCAGGAAGTCTCTCAGTAATA
>VWZU01005686.1:342994-353973 GCA_013397095.1 Sterrhoptilus dennistouni
GGCGGGAGGGCCAAGCCCTTCCTGCGCCTGCGCGGGGCCGGCGGTGTCCCCGTGCTGGGAGCAGTGAGGGCTGGGGGCTTTGGGTCCTGAGGCGGTGTGTCTGTAGGCACACAGCAGTGCTTAACCGAACAGTTCCTCCTGTACAACGTTATTCTACAGAGACAGCTCTGCTCTCAGCATCTCTTGAAGTACCAGATCACTAGAATCCAGCTCCACAAAACTGGAGATCCTCAGTGTGGAGGTGGCTGAGAGGCCTGATCTGTTAAGTCCTGTGGCTCTTGCTGCAGCTTGACACGGTGAAGATGTCATGTTTGGAGAACTGGTAAAAGGAGCAATACTCGAACTATTGTCAACATAAACAGTTTTCTTTAACAGCCCTCGTCTGTCACAATGGCTTTATTGCAGGCATAAGTTTGTATATGCCAATGATGCCCTGTGGGGAGCAACATCCACAGGTCAGGATGGGTGTGCTTTCTTTTGAAACATAGGTTTTTTAGAAGTGGTACAGGAGCTGAAGTAGAAAGAAAGAGGAATTTATTTCTCATCTGTAGCGTTAGACAACAGATTAACCAACATTTTATCATGACAGTGAGAATACTCACTGCAGAGTGTGCAAAGCTCTTCTACAAAAGGATTTTCTTGACATTTCCAGGCTCTGGGATCTATCTGACTGCTAAACAGCCCTATGGAATAATTAACTCACCTGACTTTGGCATGATTGTAATAATTATTTAATGTGTACGTTATTGTACATTATCTCTTTAAAAGTTTTTGCTGCCAAAGAGGAATGTGCTCCTTCTTGAGAGCATGCCTTTGAGAGGTGACTGACTGACACCTAGTGTTTAAAATCCAGTCACACTTAAAAAAGAAAAGTACACACACCAAAAAATAATTAAAAAAAAAATTAAAAAAAAAAATTAAAAAAACACCTAAGGATGCAAATAACGTAAAAATTCTATATATACCCTGAAGACCTCGTACTTTGCAGACTCTGCAGTCAAGTAGGGCAGGTTTATAATGAATCAAAGCTGACTATATTAACAATATAATGAGTATATATTACTGTAAATTCTCCCCAGCCTGCAGGAAGTGGGCACAATTTTGCTTGTGTCCATCTCTTTCTATTGCCAGATGTTGAAACAGGCAGTGATATATACATCACTATTTCTTTTTATTAAATATCCAAAAGAGATCAGGGATAAAGCTTTCCCATCCTGTGTGTTTTAAATAAAACATTTTTTTCTCTATAAAAAACACTTTGTGAATCAAGATGCTACTGAAATTATGCAAGTGGATAAAGACCCTTGCCAAACTATCACTGAACGTATGGGCAAATAATGTTTGCCTGGAACATGAAGTTCATTAGTGAAGATGAACTGGGAGATTTTGTGAAGCCACAGGGTTCTGCTGTTTTTTGGGTTTAGCATTTAGTTGAGTGGCAAGTTTTGCTATTCTCCTGAAGACAGAGGTTGGTTGCACACTTGGTTTCAGCATTAGCAGTGAGCTCATTAATCCCTCAGCCTGGAAACACATACAGTGCCTCCACCATTCCTCCAACTGCTCCAAAGATACGTCTGACCTTGACCAGTGGTCCATTTTCTCTCAAGTAGTGCCTGCAGCAGGAGCCTGGAGGGAAAGCAACAAGAGGATGGCAGTATTCTTTCTGCCTGTGTCTTGCAATTTTTGAACAAATAACCAGGAGTCAGAAAAGTTGACATGGTATCTAACAAGTCTTTGATAGATATTTTTTCATGCTTTTGTCAAGTTTCTTTTGAATTCATGCACATTTTCAATATCCTGTAGCAAGTAGTTTAAAAACTGGAGAAAGTTTTCCCCGCACAGAAGCCTTTTTGCACAAAATCAAGGATGAAATGAATATTTGTTAGCTCTTGTGCTCTAGAATATTTACATAATCACCCTATTTCTCATTTTTGTCATTGGTTAAATAATCAAATGACAGTCAGAAGCCAAAGCAAGCTTTAAAATGCAATTATTTTTCATCTTTATGAATGCAAAGTGACAGCTTGCTGAATCCAAACTAATTTTGTGAGTTAACAAAAACACAGTATTAGTGCTGTATGGTCTGGAAAACTAATTCTTTTCATTCTTCCCCCCGACTTTCATCTATTCTTCCTTTCTTTGTTAATGTCTTGCTTTGCCTATCTATTACAATTTGTATTTTTAATCCTTGCATGTTTTGATTTCACTGGATCTACATACATATGATTGTGATTTCTTTAGAAACTTCTACAATACTACAGAATATTAAGAGGAAAGCTATGGTAGTTTTTACTCAAAGATGTCAATTGCTTTGCTGTTTCTGTGTCACTCCAAGTATCTTTCTGAACTAAATACCAAAATTATATTCTTTAACTATTTATCCAACAAGTTGGGATTTGATCACCTGCCAGGTTTCAGGAGAACCAGAGTGTGGTGACAGGCTTTATATGCAATTGACATTCAAAGCTGTGACCTGGATTTTTTTCTGAGATTACCAAAAATAGGCACATGTATATATTCTGACAAGATGCAATAATGTAACTCTAAGCACAACCCTGTGCTGCATCAGTCTCTAAAGCATTTTTATCTCCCAATGTCACCTTTGTCTTTAAAGTTACTTTGTAGGAGCCATCTGGTTCCTTTCAATGTAAGTAGACCAAGTTGTATCAGTCAGCTGGCACTGGCTAATCAAATGCCAGCAGATAACTTGCACATCTGCAATGGAGAAATACAGGGCAGTATGCTAAAAACACCACATGCACCATACACTTAGCCCTGAGGAATATTGGTTCTGTTTTCCATACAAATAGCATTTCCTTAGATGGCCAAGGAATGTGTGTATGTATCCACATAGATACACCCACACATTCCTGTGCTCTACATTTGAGTATTGCATCCTCCAGCTTCTCTACTTGATAGTGAAAAGAATAAAATTGTGAACCCAGGCTTCAGTCTAAACACTGTGGCCCAAGTTCCTCTGCCCTTGCTTTTGAACAAGGGTGTTTCTGATCAAAACTGCTATTGCTGGCTTAATAACGTTGGTCTGAAATATGAGATATGAACTATGACATCTTTAATGGTGCTGAGAAGACTCCCAGATGCAAAGGCTGTAACTGCCAAGCTCTTGTTTGGCCAAAATATCTTCTTTCACTAGGGTAGAGAAAGACAGAATAACTAGGTCAAGAATATATGACCATGTACTCTGAGTCTGATAATCTGGTGTTTAATAAGAAAGAGGTGGTCATCCTGTTTTGGACACCTGTTCTAGACCAAGATTGCTGGAGATCTTCTCTCAATATCCCAGTGCTGTGGCCAGTTCTGTTTGATTAGATACCCAGACTTGAGGAAGGAAAAACTAGAATCTTGTATCTTGTAGTCTGTCTTGTCCCTCATAAAGGCCAGGTCTTCAAGTTAGAGCAGGAGGTGTATTTCTTTAATTCTTTCAGTCCAGCTAAAGCAACAGACTTGCTCCAAATAAAACCAATTTGAAAACCTGAGGAACATTTCTGACTTAAAATAGGTTGCTTGTACAGCAGGTAGCAGTGTTGGGCAACTAGACCAGCCTTCATGCTGAGTCCCAAGGCTGAAGGTTGCTTTGCTGACTCCCATCATCCTCTTGAAACTATTCTTCTTTAAAAGCAAAGAGAAGAGGCTGTTTTTCCTTCAGGAGCTTCAGTAAGGTATGTCTGATATCTACATAGTCACTGATCTTCTGGAAGAAACACGAACACTAAATAATGCTCCTAGCCCTGAGTTCCTGTGTGCTATATGTGCCTGACTGAAGTGGGGACTTGGAATTGAAAGCATAAAACCAGACAGCCATGATGTATAACCTCAGCAAAGGGATGCATAAATGGAGATGAAGAGCAATCTATGTGCGATGCACTGCCCCGTGTCTCATCAGGCCCCACTTCAGTACCAGAAGGTGAAATCTTATACAGAGGAGTGTCGTTCACCAGTAAGGTAAAGGCAAGAGCTTCATTGACAGGAGAAAGCAAGCCAAGCTGAGTAGGATTTTCAGAAAATCATAGAATCATTTGGATTGGAAGGGAGCCTTAAAATCTACTTCCAAGCTCCCAGCATGGATGAGGACACATTCCAGTATATCAGATTGGTCAAAGCCCCACCCCCCTGGACCTGAACACCACTAGGGATGAGGCATTGGCAACATCTCTGGGCAAACTGTTCCACTGCCCTGCCATGCTCACTTGTAAAAAATTTCTTCCTAATAGCTGATCTAAATCTATCTCCATTCCCCCTTGTCCTACCACTACATGCTTTTGTAAAAAGTCTCTCAGCTCTCTAGTCAGGCCCCTTTAGATATTGGAAAGTTCTATCAGGTCTCCCTGAAATCATCTCTTCTCTAGGCTGAAGAACTCAAACCCTCTCAGCTTGTCTTAGGAGAGGTTCTTCAGCTCCCTGATCATTTTGGTGGCTCTCTTCTGGGCCTGCTCTAACAGGTCTCTGTCTTTCCTGTGCTGAGGACTCCAGAAGTGGACACAGGGCTTCAGGTAGGGTCTCACAGAAAATGGAGTAGCGGGGGGGGTGGGGGGCAGGGGGGAAACACATCCCATGCACCAGTGCCCCTGGCTACACTGATTTGGATGGAGCTCAGCACATGTTTGTCTTTCTGGGCTGTAAGTGCAAATTGATGGATCATGTCCTCTCATCCATCAGCACCCCCAAGCCCTCCTCAGCAGGGCTGCTCTCTCTCTGTTCATTCCCCAGACTGTGTTGATAGAGGGGTTGCCCTGACCCAGGTGCAGCACACTATAGTTGGCCTTCTTAAGCCTCATGACATTCCCATGAGCCAGATGCTAGTGCTTCACTGAGTCCTTCTGGATGACATCCTGTCCCACAGATGTGTCAACCATACCACTTTTCTTGGTGTTGTCAGCAAACCTGCTGAGTATTTTGTGTAGACTGAGGTGTTTAATGCCGTAACTGAGCATAGTATAATTTTGCTCTCAGATCATTACCTTTCTTTGTGTATCTATTGCAGATTAATTCACTATTGGAGAACACGTGTTGGATAGGTTTAGAATAATATTTTATTTTAAGGAAAAGTTATACCATTTTGTGAATACATTGGTCAAATATTTCTTGGCATGTTCCAGATACTGGATTTTGTTTTATCAAATTTGCACTTTAAGATTAATTTTCAATACAACTGATATTATCATAATGTTTTATGTGATGTGTCACTGGAGACTGTCATGTTCATGCGGGCAAGCTCTGTGTGTTGATCAAGGCCTGTTGTAAGAAAAGCAATTTTAATCTGAAAGAGTTCTATTTAATTATTTTATTTTCAGATAAAATAATAAAATTCCTTTAATCTGTATGTTCTCTGTCTTATTTTAAATTCTGGCACTGCTTCAGGGCTTCAGGCACTGCAAGCCAAAACTATATAAAATATATGTATAAGTATATATATATTAAGGAACAATATAATATTCACTGTGGCCTGATTTTACTCTATAAAGTCTGTGCTCCAGATGTGAGTGGCCAGTGTAGTTCTCCTCTAACCCTCTTAGCTCACTTATATTGTGATTTTTTTCATTTTATCCATTCTATATCCTCACCAAGAAAGGAATCTATAAGTTCATGATGCTTTCTAAATGCCTCCTGTAATGATTTCTATCAGAAAGTAGGAATTCTTTCCCCTCTTTTTGAGAAGACAGGTCTGAACATTGGACAATGGGATAAACAGAGATGGTGTCAGATAATTTAAAAGAAAAGTTATTACACTGACTGAGGGTTTTCCTCCCAGTGCTCAAGATAGAGGAGATATTACAGTTGTCTCAGTGAAACTTGACTCAGTACCTGATATCTACAATTTATCTTCTCCCTGATGATTTGTGTGGGTGTCAGACTGACAGGTGTGGAGGCACTGATGTTCAAAGGTAAGGCCATCCTTACCTTCTGTGAAAAGTACAATGCAAGAGGAAATGTAACATTACCTACTATAGCTGATTGCTCTTTTTGAGGTCATTAACCTGATCTTACAGCAAAGTGATTTTTAGTCTTTTGTTGTTCAGGTTGAATAATTTCTAGATTAAACTTTCCACTTGTCACCAGCCATTATTAATAAAGGAGAAATAGTGCCATCCTCTCCACTGTGGACCTTTTACCAAAACAAAAAGTACATTTAGGTGAATCAAGACTCAGCACCAAAGTGTATCTTAGAAACTTTATGTTTCAAAAGCAGAAAAAAAATTATATTGTTATTTCTTCCAATAAATATTTTTGTGACATGGAAAAATATTACCAGTAATGAAAGTAAGTAATTTTTAGGTATCTTCCAAGCCTTCCAGAAAATAATGTCCATCACTGATTTGTATTTCCAACCTTCAAAAAAGAAATGTCTTCCTTACAAAATCTATTCATTCTCTTCTAGTCAAATGAACTGTCCCAACTAAGAGTTAGAATAATCTGCCCTGATTGTGTACCTGAAAATGGACTAGCATAGCTCATCAGCTCATGGACTCAGTAGGAAAGATTCTTTAAAAGGACAGGGAAAAATAAATAGCAAAAATTGGTCAGTTCTGAACTTTAACTTCTTTGAATTAAACTTATTTAAGCAATCACAATACAGCAGAAAACTTTGTTTTCTTTACCTCACCTGAAGTTCTCTTGTTTTACTTATTTTACTAACTGCAAAGTCCACAACATTAAAAGACTTATCTTCACATGTATCTTTTCTTTCTGGTTGATGTGTGCTTATACAATGCAATGAATCAGAAAGGGTTGTTTTTAGCTTTTTTTTTTTAAGTTTTAGAGAACACTTGTGAGATTCTCTTGCTGTTTCCAGAAACACTTACTGCTTCCATCATTTCTCATGACCACTTCAATCAGATGTTGAATAGCTAGTATGAGATTTGTATGTTCATAGTATGTTCCGCCAATCTTCAAAAGGTCTCGATCTATCAGACAGTACTTGGGAGGAGCTATTGTAGCATTATGAAATACTAATTTCATTTTAACCCAAGTGGACCTCAATTTTAGCTTATATTTTCTGAGATGCTCTAATTTTACTGGGCTGAAGATCAGGTTTTTTAGACTCGAGCTGCAAGATACTGCTTCGTGTTTGTGATCCAAAGCTAATTTTAAGAGTTACATGTTATCAGAGCACAAAGTACTTCAAGTTATTTGGCTCAGAAAAACTCCCGTAATAACTGTTCTTTGATCTATTAGAATATTGTCCACCTCATGGAAAGGTATACTTATATGCAGATAAAAAAGGTATATCATCACTATAGGTCTTCTAATGTGAATTCCTTCAAACATTTCTGTAGTTGAATGTTCTCATCTCTGTTCTCTTCTGGTGTTCCCAGAGTAACCACTGAGTGCGTCTCCATTTGCATTGACATATGTTGCTGTTGGAGAAAAAAAATACATGATGCACAAAATCTGCATTCATTGGCATTAAAAATTCTATGTATTTTTACAAGTATTCAACTTATTTGGGGTATATCTGGGATTGGTACAGGTTACTTACTCTGTTGCAACTGGAATACAAAGATTGTATTAATTACTCTTGCAATGCATACATGTTGCTCACAGGCAAATTTGCTTGGTTGTTCTGAGCCTTAATTTGATTGGTTGGCACTCTTCAGGATGATATGACCATTGTGGCATCAACAATCACTTGAATCAAGAATTCACAGTGTGGTCTCAGTAATTTGTTGTAATCATGTAATCAGTAATCATGTAGACAGTAGCTACTCAGCTGTGCTGAATGTTCTGTCAAAGGTTTATTCAGCATTTGTAATAGTTTGGGGACAGAAACTGCTTCTTTCTCTGTCACTAACATTAAATATAGTTTTTATGGTGATTACATATTGAATACAAAGGCTCCTACGTAGCAGTTTACACAGTTCTAATGTGAAGGGACATGCAGAATATAAACCTGATGGTGATAATTCTGTATTCTGCCAGCCCATATTCATAGCCACAATGGGTATTATCAGTTAATTTGCTCACAATTACTGGTAAAAATAGGTGAAAAGGACTTTTCCACAGTAGAGGTGATAAATATACTCTTTAATCAGCTGAGCTCAGGGTCAATATGACACCTTTAGCATCAAATTTGGTCAAATTATATTGACCAAAAGAAGTGTCATAGAAATTATTCTGAATCTTGAGAATAAGAGACTTGGCCTCAGGCCAGTTCTGGAGCTCTTGAGCTTTTCTAAAATGAGTATGTATAGTGAAGAAGAGGAACACAGTCTGATCTGTGGAATGAACAAGGCTTGTGGAATGAACTCCAGGTGCAAGTTCAAAACACTTCAATCTTTTAATTTGTCATTTGATTATATGGAATATGCACATAATCATAAATTTTGAGAACATAAAATTAAACAAAACAATCCATTCCTCTGCCTCACTACTCAAATTATGATTCCTGGATTGAGATGATTTGTGGTTTCTGTCAGAGTTTGCAATCACATAGATATATTATTAAAAAAAATGCAAAACACAATATTGGAAGGCATACATCCTTCTCTTGGGAAAGAAAACAGCATAAGGGAACACACTGGGAATTACTTGTTAAATTGCTGAATGCAGTACTAGAAGATATTTTGATACTGCAGTGTAAGTACAATAATATGGCAGAATAGAGTAGAATTAACAGAAATCCTGCAGAGGCTCTGAACAAATATTTTGAGTACACAGAACAGAGATAATCCTCATTACTGTTTTCTATTTCAATGGTGTATTCCACAAAAAAACCCCATAATTGGGGCACACCTGTGCCTTCTCCTCATGTATTGCATAACCAGATAAAAAGCAATCTTACTGTGCCTTCTAGCACACAGTTCACTGTGTAGGTTCTCTGGAGTTACACAGATCTAAATTATTGCCTGACTAGCACATTTTTTCCTGCATCTCAATGACACAGTGACAGCAATAAGAAACACTGAATGTGCAAGCCAAGGAGCTCCATTAATGACAGTCACAAAAATACTGAAAATGTTTAGTCTTTGTTTTGCCAAGTTTACTAAAGACTTGTAATCTGGCATGAGATAAGCAAGCATCTGAACTTATATCACACCAGCTCTTCCAAAGTAAACACTTCTGCATATGGCTTTGTCCTGAGGCAGGGGCACAGCTGGGGTAGGTTATATTGCATTGAGCAGCCTCCTCCTTCCTGCTATAAGGGTGTGTATATTTACTGCCAATGGCTTGCAGATTGCCACAAAAAATTCCCCTTGATAACTGGTCTACATGGTTACACGTATAACATCCCATAACTGACTATTCTTCAGGGATTCAGGGTGATCACTCCTTAAAATGTTGGCCCATTGAGTGTGGATATGCCGAACCACCTGGGAGCACACCAGAAATTTTAATCCCCTGAGGATTTTCTATTGACATAATTGTCCTGTAATCTCCACAAGTTTTCTGTGCTCTTCTGGCTTCACTACAAATGCTGTACATACTTCCCCCTGCCCCCCTTATTTTTTTTTAAATTACATGTTGCTCCAAATGCAATGTTGTACCTTTCCAGCTGCAAGTGATATCATGCGTGTCAATGTGGTGAGAGAAAAAAGACAGCCACCCTACCTGGTGGCGAGTCTCATCTGCTAACCATGTTTTGATATTATCTGAAGGATGTGGAACAGGAGTGGTTATAACTTCCAGGCATCTGTACCTGCAAGACAGTGATACAGGCACGCAACTATTCTTGTCTGCAGGAACAGATCAGACATTAATGCTTTCTAATATGTATTCCATTTCCAAGACAGGCATCTACTATTTCTAAACCATTTAAACTTTTTTTTTTTCTTTCTTTTCACTCTAGACACTTTTCTCAGCATTTTCCCTAGCTCTTCTTTAGTCTGACTGGTTTCGAACCTTCAAGAGTTTTAAAAGGACTGGATAGATATAAAAACCTCTATGATTTCTACACAAATATTATTTCCAAGCAAAGTGAGAACTTGTGGCATGCTACTGTGTCTCTAGATTAAAAACTATTCCAATGTGTTCTTTCCATAATAAAAATTTAATAACTTCTTGTATACGAATCAGGAATAATGATTAGCCATTAAGTAAATAATAAGTTTACTTTTAATAGAGGCTCCACTTACATACTGCACCTTCCAAATATTAAGGTATCTTGAGTTATCATCCTATCCTGGACAAGTTTGTTTCTCAGTTCAAAAAAGCCTTTGCTGCCATAGGCAGCTGTCATTAGGAAAGCTATGTTACCAGGCAGAAAAGTGGTGGCATAGACAGAGTTAGCAGCATTAACTCTTGTTGGGTGTAAGGCCACTATTGTTAGTTTGCTCTACTAATGGTATTGATAGTACCGCAAAGGAAATTTGTTCCATCAGCCTGACTTCCCTTTTTCATTTATTTCTTAACAATAAGAATTTCGTATACTCTCCAGCTTAGAGTGAAAGACTGTTTTCATAACACCAATGGATTATGGAATTAAATTGGACAGCATGACATGCAGTACATCTCTGGCCTGATTAATATAGGTGGCCTTGAATGCAGAACCTGTGAAACCGTGGGATAAAGTCACACTGAGGATAGAGGGGCAGCTGTCAGAGTAAGATTAGGAAATGTCATTTATAGTGGCAGAAAGACATCAGAGAGTAAGGTGTGAGACTGGATCTGTGGGGGACTATGGTAGGAGCTGCGATAGAAGAAGAATTACAACTCTCAGTGTCTAACACTAGGTCATAACATCAAGCACTACTTTGTTAGAACAATAGTTGGAAATGCACAATTAACTGCTTCTTGTAAACATAATTTATCTGAGAAAATCTGTGTTTGACTTCTATCCATTGTATGGTTTACTGTCATCTTGACTCCTCTTTCACCAGAAATTTATACAACCATCCTGAAATGTACAGTACCTTCTACATGCATATATCACCAAACCTCCAAGGAAAACCAGAGGACAAAACAATGTGAGGCTTAGCAGCAGGATATCCACTGTCTTTCCTTTCAATAAAAAAAAAAATAAA
>VWZU01005743.1:4511-25890 GCA_013397095.1 Sterrhoptilus dennistouni
ATTTATTTTATTTTATTTTATTTTATTTTATTTTATTTTATTTTATTTTATTTTATTTTATTTTATTTTATTTTATTTTATTTTATTTTACTTTTTTTCCTTTCTTCTTATTAAATTGTATTTCTGACTTGGAGCCTTTCACTCGTTTTTCTTTCAAACCACAACAATAAGACATATTTATTATTATCTTTTGTTATATCATGTTATTATTACGTTTTGTTATTTATTATTATATTTTGTTATGTGTTTTTTATTATCTTTTGTTATACATTAAAATAATTCAGACATTAAAAATCACATTATTTGAATGTGATGTGGAAATCTTTGCCATTTTCAACATTATCTTCCAACTTGCCTCTATCCCACATTTTGCAGACTTTGTTTCTTTAAGAAGTCAGATGAAAGACTTGAGCCAAAATTGTCTGTTTGTGGCTTCTCTAGACAAAATCATTATTCAGTACTTGTAAGAGACATAATTATATTTTTCTTTACAGAATACTTATAAAAACTACAAAGGCAGGTTGAAAAGTCCACCTGATCACAATAATTCAAACCCAACCAGCTATATATCTGACAGGTTTTTTCAATACTAAATAACTTAAATCTAATTAGTTTGTTTGCTAACTGCTGCAGATTAGATAAGATACTTCAAATGCAAAGACATTGCTCCAGAATATGTGCTCCTTAATGAGACAAATTTGCTATCTTCCTATGTCTCCTGTAGAGACGTATAGGGCAGATGTAGAGAGATGCAATACAAGAAAAGCTAAGCTCTGGGCACAAAGAAAGATGTTGCTGCTGCCCAGCAAGAAATCTTAATTGGTTTTTCTCCTTTATATTGTTCTTTCATTCAGTCTTAATAAATTATGTTTTCCAGACTTCTTCATGATTCTTGTTGATTTATCATCTTCATTTGCTTGCCTCAGCCTTCTCCTAATCCTGTACAGTGGTCGATCATGGGCTGTAAAAGTGGCATAACCAAGGTATTTCTTAACTGATCATTCAGAAAGATTAAAAACATTTCCCAAGCTGAATAAGTGGCAAGATGGATGACCTCCCACCAGTCGCATAAAACACATTATTTTACTAACTTAATAACTGACTTAAACAAGTAAAGTTCCAAACTGCACCTCCATGCTGCTCCCATCTTTGTCTGAGATTGAACATCCAGCTCTTCGGTACTTATCTTTTGGCTTCCACTGATATTCAGACAGTGGAAAAAAAGAAGTCCACTTAGAACTACATAGTATTTTTGTGTTTCCAATCACACTGTGTCAAATTTATAAGAAATAATAGTGCATCATCAGATTATTTATTTACAGATTTAGTGTTTTCATAAAATGCAGGAATAAATAATACAGCAAATTACTGTATTAAGTTTTAGCACGAGGGCATTATAAAATAAGAAAATAGTTGTAATCTATTGGAATATAATCCAGAGTTATATGCTAAAGGCATAGCTTAAATCTTGTTGATGTTTTTAAGGTATACTAAAGGTCCAGTGAGAGAGTATATTGTAGAAAGAGCCCCACACAGAATGTCAGTTCATCCCAGGAACTGCATGGTTTTGTCCAGTCTTTGAAAGATCATTCAAAGAAAAAAAGAGGAGATTAAATCTATGTTGAAATCATGCTTTTATGAAATGCTGTGATAAACTTCCTTTGAAAATATGTATAGCATTAATATTGTTTCATTTCAATCTCTCCTGAATAATAAATGAATGTAAGCAATATCATCCTTGTTCTATAAATTTTAGAGTCCTCTTAATTAAAAATGCCTCATTAAATTCACTGTCTAAAGCTATTTATCAGTGAAGTGGTTTTGCTTGTTTGTCAAAATTCCAGTCTCACAAATCTGTTTCTCACAAACCATTTTCTGCTAAGTAAGGACTATTTAGGCTAGTGTTTTTAATGATGGCTATATTGAGATTACTTCCTGTCAAGTTCTCCAAATGTCAGAATTAATTTCTCTTATCAGTATATAAAATAAAAATCCAAAAGTAATTAAGATATACTGAAGATTTCTTTTTCAGCACTCTAAGAAATCTCATGTAGAAAATAACTACTTCTGCTGGTCTATTGCTTCCTAGCAGAGAATAATGGGATATATATAGGATAGCCAGCAGTGAGCTCATTTATCAGATAAGAAAAGTCTTAGTTTAGTTAGCACTGCTGAGCTTTGTCTACAATGAAAACTTAACCAGTGCTGACACTGCTTGTGAGAAGGGTATGTAATAGAAATGGCGCTAGAAATAGTTCAGTTACAAGAAAAGATAGGGTAAAATACATTGCACACATATCTAAAATTCCTTCTTGACTTCCAAAGCAAGTAAATTCTAGTTCACAGACTCAATATATGTGATGTTCAAGATGTGGTCTAGATCATGAAGACTTTTTGAAGACTTACGGCTATTTTAAAAATACTGAATAAAATTTTGCAAATAAATTGTTCTTACAGATTTCTTGATCAGGAAATAAGGTTTAATGAAAAATTATATTCTGCTTGGTTTTTAAAAAAGCATGGGCAACAAACCTTCCTTTCATCTTGTCTTGGTTTGAATAGACAGGTATTTGCCAAGGAAGATTGGAGTCTCCCTTTGAATGCAAGCCCCGCCCCCCCTTTTTTTTCAAATTATTATAAATTTGCAATTAAAAGGCTGTCAGGCAAAGATTTTGGGAATAGGTATAGCAGTTCTTTACTAGAGATATTAAAAATACAAATGTTATAGTACAAAATAATAAGCAAACAAACAAGGAATCTCAGAAAACAAACAAAGAAACAAATCCTCTGACAGAGTCAGAAAAATACAACCTGACACCCTGTTAATCACGGTGTTGGAAACAGTCCAAAGTCAGCCCTCCTGGAGTGGCAGATGTGGTCCTGTTGGAAGAAGAGATGATGGTCTTGTGGAGCCAGGGGTCCTGAAATGGGTCCGGTCTTCCTTTGGGGGTCCCGTGGGAAACACCGGACTGCCTGGTGACACTTGCGGCTCCTTTTTATCTAGGTGGAAATGGTTGCTCTTCTGCTTTCTAGTAGAGTATCTTACAATAGCGTGATGAAATGTGTCATGCCATTGGTGAGCTTTGATGGTGCGTTAACAAAAGATATGGGGGTAATGAAAGACTGAGCAGAAATAAGAGATAATATCCCACCCGGTTTTTAACAGCTGGCTTGTTATCAGGGAAGGCAGTTACCCCCTCCCTTCTGGAGTTACAACAGATAAGAAAAACAAAACCTTTGGCTATCTCTTTGTTTCGATCAAGTACCCTTAAGTATCCAACATCTCCTCTCCTTAGTAACTCATGGGGAAAAAAATCTTTAAAGTAAAAAAGGAGCAAACCTAACCCCCAACACATCTGTTTCATTTTACAGATTCAGAGTGAATTTTCTTACAAAATAATTTCCTTTACAGAAGGTTTTTTTAAAAAGAAGAATTACTCTAGTTTTACATTTGCTCTTCTACTGGTCTTATACAGTTGGAAAACCTCTGAAGAAAGAACTCTATCCCATGTAATCGGTGTTTACTCTCTTGTTTTTGAAAATCAAAAGCACTTAAGACAGTGAAGAAGTAATACTGTAATATTTGTCCTAATATTCACTGAATAAAAGGATCTGAAATTGCTTCTCTCTTGCCAGGTATGTAAGTGCAAGGTGCTTTTGAGTAATTTACATCTTGCTTACATTCACTCTTAGGGAAAACAAAAGCCACAAAAACCCCAAAACAAACCAAAAAAGCCATGGTCAAATATACTAAAAAACTAGGCTCAGTAAGGCTGAATACTCCAATGCTGAACGGTACAGCTGTGGTGCATGGTCTGTCACCTGCATTGCTGTCTTCGCTGGCTAAGGAACATCACAACACGCTTGAGATGGCAACTATTGCAGCCTCAACCCCGATTACACAGACTGAAGAGCTTGTGTCATCTTCTGCACGTGAGAGGGGTGGAGGTAAAAATACTGCCACTCCTGACATCAAGAATTTAATCCATTTTAACAAGCATTTTCAATCAAATCACTATTTCTAAACAAAATTTTTAGTGGCTGGTAAGAAATTTGCATTTTTTTTCTTGTCAATCCTGTATTTTCACTTGTCTTCCCTGAAATACATGTATAGTTGGGTATGTACAATTCTTTTCTAACCTTGGGTCTCAATCTGCCATTGTTCATTTTGAAAACTGAATTCACTGAAAACAATTTAGTAAACCAGTGACTCATATATTATTTAGAATTCAAATGGTAAAAATCTGATCCTGGATGTAATGCATGCTATATTAAAGAGCTTCTCAAAAGCTTTTATCATTTTCCTGTAATTCTAAGTAGAACTCTGCTTGTATGCTTTTTGCAATTCAACTTGTTTGTTAGGTTTCCGGTGGGTTCACTCATTTTTAACTGGGGGTTCACTCATTTTCAGTAATGCTGCTAACATAATATTAACCAGTTCTGGGGTTTTCTGGGGGGTTGTTGGTTTGGGGTTTTTTTTTTTTGTTTTTTTTTTTGTATTCCAACCCTAGTAAAACAACTTCTATATACTTCTGTATGATTACGTATGCAAGGTTTGGAACAAACTGCTTTATGAACCAGTACTTCAGAAGAACTTTTCTTTATGGAGACTCTCCCTCCTCTCTCAATGTTTTGAAGTCATTAGATTTAAGAGTGCTTTGAGAATCAGTGGCACATTTTGGAGACAGAACATGAATGTAAAAGCAGGAGCAGGGGGGAACACTTCTCTTTTGCAGAGGGGTGAGACCATGGCATGGGCTAGTCTGGTGATAAGAGCTTATTGATGTAGAAGTGATGTTAGAGGTGTGAGATGCCAATCACAAGTGAGTGAACTTCAGAAGAATATGTAACAGTTAACAGGCAAAAACAGCCTTTCAAGTGGGTGACTCCGCAGTAATCAGAATCACAGCTGAGAATACAGGGAGAGCTTCCCAAATGAGGGGCAATGTTTGACTGCATAGCAAAGGCCTGAGGCAGCCTGCCCCAGCTGCCTAATGGAAATATTTTTTCCAGGTCCAATTATGCTCTTTTCATTTTTAACAGAAGTTGGTTGTGCCTCTCAATCCATGAAACAAAAGTTTTCACTTATTGATGGTTTTCCTAGGTTTTCCATCCTTGGCAGTAGTGCATTTAACAGGAGGAACTATATGTCTTGACTGTAAGATGAAAGAAATAAAAATCCTGTAGGTTTGAAACTCACTATTCAGTCAATAATTGATCAATTGACTGATCAATATTCTTATCACATAAAAGGAAGATCCACAGTTAAAAAAGTAAAAAGTTAGAAGAGGAATCCAATTTCAATCAGTTCAGTCCAGTCAGCTAGTTGAAGGGGGCTTTTCCTCAACCTTAAAAAACAGGGGAGGGTCTCAGTTCTTCCAAGGGAAAGAAAAGGAATTAAATATTTTCAAGTATGAGGACATGCTCTGGAAAAGAGAAAAACAGTATGATAGCTCAAAGCTGAAATTAGGAGTCTCAGTTTTGTTCTCTACCTGAAGTTAAGAGGAATAAAAATTTTACTGTATTTCTTTCTGTATCTGAATTTTAAGAAATAAATATCAGGTAGTTGTAACAAAACGGGAAGCAAACCACTAAGAAGTTGGGGAAAATCACAGCTACATTCTATTTCCATTCACCACCACTCCTTTTCTCTATGTAATGATTTTTTAATTTAAAATTCAGCTAGGTAGTGTTTGAAAGTGTCTCATTTTTTTTTTCCTAATTGTATTTAGCAGTGAATAATGTGGTGGGTTTGCCATCATCAAAATACCGTTGCATGTTTATGTTGGAAAGGGATGAGAAGTTAATCTAATATGAGGCGTGCAGTACTACTCTTTGATTTTATTTGCCAGAAACACTATCATGGTCTGTAGCTATTGAATACAAATTTCACTTTCCAATTCATCTTACTTATGTATAATGTATTTTTAGGACAGCATATTTATATTAAGGGAGTGAGAATCATTAAGTAGAACAGTAAAAGCTATGTATTGACTTGTCTTAATTTTGTGTGGAAGTCATAAACTAAATTAAAGTTCTTCAATTTGGAGGTTTGAAGGGTTTTATCTAATTTCTAGTACATTGATCAAACAGTTCACTGGTTTATTTTATTGAGCCTGTAAAACAAACATCATTGCCTTTGGTCCCTGTCTACATTCTACTTTTACCTCTAAGAACCTAATGGATGGCAGAAGTATTGTGGGAAAGCTTAAGACTATGAACAGCAGCTACTCAGCTGCCAATAACCAAAATGCAGTACCTCTGAAATTTTCATCCTTTGCACTCTTATACGTATGACTCATACTTAATTTGTGTAGTAATTTTAATTTTATGAGGAAGAGTATCTATGCATTTCCTGTCATGCTTCAGGTAGACACATGATTAAAACCTTATAATCAGGAAATATTTTTTCACATTCATATAGTGCTTATCCTGCTACTCAGGACCTATTTTTAATTAAAAATCTGAGCTCTGGTACATGTGCAAATATCATTATGTTAACAATAATAGCCATGAAAACATGAAAGAATCATCCACTGTCTCAACAGAGCAATAGAGAAGGAAAGCAGTGGGATATTTTACACCTTCCTTAGCTTCACAAAATGAATTGTAATGCACACAGTAAAACATGAGGTTTTCACAAGGTTAGCCGTCCTTGGGTGAACTTCCCTGGGTGCTGTCTGAACATGAAGGAAACTGTAAGGTGGAACTGGGAAACCTTAACTCTTTCTTACTATTCTGCAGTAAAATGTTAATATTTTACAGTGGATATGGTGCTCCCTTAAGACCAGTTCAGAATTAAACCAGAATTTTTACTTTTTGAAATGTGTTAAAGATATGGTAAAATAACACAAAATGCAATAAAAGACTATAACAGATTTCTCCATAACCCGTGCTCTGCTTCATATTGGAACCTTTTGTTTCAGTGGTGGAGAATGGGTAAGAAGATCTTTCTAGTTTCATTTGTTAGAAGGATGAATATAAGAAAGCCAAGCTTATATTGCAAGAGTATTGAACTTTATACAAAGAATCAAAGACAAGGTCTCCACAACTTGGCCTCTTATGATGATCAGAACTCACTGTAACAACACACCAGTATCCGCAGACCTTGCTAAGCCACCCTGTAAAGCAGAATTCCTCCATAATCTTGGCAAACCACTAGCTTAGACAAGTGTGGCCTTGTGTCGGTCCAGACAATTTTTTGGTCATTCATCCTTTATTTATACATATAGTTATTTATTTATATTCCTTTTTATGTATACCTTACTATGTTATACCTTGTTAATGGTTCATTATGCAGAATGTGATTTTACAAAATATATTGTGTATCCAGCTATTACATATGGAGAATATACCTGACTGGCCAGGCTGCATTGTAACTGTATGGCTATTTGACTTAGGAGGGAAGCTAAGTAGAGGTGAAGTCAGTCACAACTGCATTGCATTGCCAATTCTTCTCACTCCAAAGCAAGTGCCATTGAATCTTTTTTGGATCCATTGCAGCCACAATACATACATGTGCAGAACGTCTGCCGGAAAGCTTTGTCTTTGCATCTCTCTGAACACCTCTCTCAGAACTCAGAAATAATTGTACAATTGAACAAATGAGCAGGTATGGATTAACTCACAAATATTAGAAAGTAGTGGAGATGAATGTGGCATAGGGAAAAATCTCTTAGTTTTTAATTCTATAGATTATAACAGCATGGTGAATATTCATACTTATAAATATGTGGCTTGGTCCAGGCAGCCCATAAAATATGTGTTTTTCTGTATGGTTGTTTTCTTGCACCAGATCATGTTAGCAGATGTTGGTACTTAACTGCTCTGTCTTAAGTCTTTAAGCCTTCCTTCTTGTCTTTCCATGTGCAAAGATTTGGTCTCCTGCTCATCTGCATTTCAAAAATGGTCTCCATTTAGCAAAACAGATGTTCTCATCAAATAGGCTTCAGTTTATATGGACATCTCTGCCTTTCCTTAATGAATCCATCGTAACCAAATTACATATGCATAAATGCAGCCTAAGTCCTTCAAGGACATACTCATTATCTGTGTTATTTTGGATTCACTCTTTGGAATAAATATGCCCGTGTGGCTGTTTGAAGCATTTAGATTCACAGATTCTATTTAAAAATAGTGATTTGATATATATAAACTATATATTGCTATGTTCACAGAAAGAAAAAGGGACAAATAGATAGTCACTAAGGTGTAAAATAAGTTTACTTATTGCACAACTGTATATCCTTTTCACATATATAAAAGATGACACACTGATCAATCACCTCTATTATTCCTAATTTATTCAGAGTGATATAGCTTAGCTAACTGGATTTTTCTTATTTATAATAAAGTGACAAAAAATATTTCTAGCTACAATAATTCACTAATTCACAAATACAACCATCATAGTTTTTGGGAGATTTTGATTTCTGTCACTGTAGGTAGAGGAAATATTTCTAAAATATGGCATGTAGTAACATAATTTGAGATAAAACATATTCAATGTTATGTCTGCTATACAGAAAACCTACAGGGAGATCCATCAACATCAGAAAACCTTTAAAGAGTTGAAGCATTTTTATTACGTGATCTCAAACCAAGTTTTGTGAGAGGTGAGCTACGTAGTAGGAGATTGGATGATTAGATACAGTAAGGAGATTCTAGGTTATTAGCTGCTCAAACTTCATGACAATGTCTGTATAATTAATCACCTGTGTCACTTTGTTCCAATTTTTGTGCTGTTTTTTGTGGTGTAAAAACAAGGAAATTATAATCATAAACTCCCTCAGAGTTGATAGTAGCTGTGGTACTGTCAAAATCAGTAAGAAGCTCTCCCTTGATGTGAGTGCAAAGCAAGGGAAAGCTACACAGGTTAAACCAAAACATAGTAGAGCTAGAAATAATTGCAGAGTATATTTGGAATCATCATGCAATCAGTATTTTATTCCTCTTCTCCTTTATCTACTAGGCAACATTCAGCCTTACCTAGCTAGAGGTTTTGGTCTGTTAGTTATGCTGTAAGGAACTTTAGAAAGAAAACACCCACACTTCCATCAGATTCTAAGAAAGATTATGGTTACTTCCGAACTGTTCCCCAGCCAGCTCTGCTCTTCAGATAACAATGAGTTATATCTCTGAGTCCAAACCTCAGAGAGAAATGTGGTCACAGCTGGAAGAAGGAGGGCTCAAACTTGAGAAGGAAAGATCTTTATTCTGGGCTCGTGCCCATGTGTCCAGTGACCCTCTAAGATCCAGGTTTCCCCTTTTTCCTCAGGGGCGTTCCCCAGGGAGGGGAGAACTCAGGGCCAATAGCAGGGGCAGGGGGGTGTGACCCAGAACAGAAGGGCCATCTATGGGAAAAGGGGGATGAGGGGGACTTGATGCCTGGCTGAGTCACTCAGCTTTTACCAGAGCATTCAAGCCTTAGAGTGTGGCAGTGGGTATTATCAGGGAAGGATTACAATGCACTGGGAGTGGGCTATTGTAAGGGGGAAACCACAGGGATTTGGGAAAGGGGGGTCGTAGGGATAAACCATTACAGAAATTTAATAACAAAAACATGCAGAACTTTAGAAGACTCAAAATGCGCATTGCAACAGACGATGAGACTGACAATTAAAAGTACTTCAAATCTAGGAAATCACCAGTAGGCTGGAGTGACAGATCCACCAGAAATGAAGTTGTGTTTTGTGCTGGAACTGGTATATGTGAACAGGGAACGTAGCAATTGCAGAGTCATAATGTTTGATTATAAATTACATTTCAGGGCTCATTAAGGCACAAGAGCTTGCATTTCATTACAAAAATGCAAGGATTTAATACAGGTAAAAAGTCATTACAGCACTCGAGGGCAAAATAAACAGTAAGCAATGCAGCATTCCTTTGTAACAGTAAAGTAATATATACCCTGCTCCAAGCCTTACCCTAATAAATAGGCCCTAATTCCAGACAATGCTCCAAATAACTGAGAAATAGAAACACAGTATTAACAAACTGCCATTTCTCCTATTTGTTGCTTGCCTTGACTTCAAATGTTATTTAAGGATCTTTCTACTGAAAATTTGTCTGAGAAGAATTTGACAGTACTGCTAATATTTTTATAAAAGTCACATAAATACTAAAAATGTGGCTGGAAAATGTGAAAATAAATATAAAAGCTGAAATGCTGAAAATGTGGCACCCTTCCCTCAAAATGGGAAAGTTCTTCATACCTTTATTATAAAGGAGATTATAAAGTTAGATTACAAATGCATGTCTAAGCAGTGCTTTGGCTTTTTGCTCCTTTTCTACAGTGTAAGTGTTAAAAGCATCTCTTAAGAACAAACACATCTTTCCACTTCCAACAAAGTCAGTTACCACATTCTTCTTGTGTTCTCTGGGAAATCATTACACTGATGACTCCACTATGCAGATTTTTCAAAGTTAGTCTGAAAACCTGCATAGTTGTGGCACTTCAGTGCTCTGTGGTACATTTCCAAAAAGCTAAGTATCTGGTGTCAAGCACATTGCTAAGGGAGTGGTGCTAATTACCTTTTTATTCTCTATTTGTTCAGCTAATGAACTTAATTAGGTTCAACTTAGCCTTATTGCTTTTCACCTGTTCTTAACTTGAAACTTGCTTCTGCTTTGTCAGTTCTAATGAAGAAACATGCCTATTTTTCCCAAATATATTTGTTTTGTCATTTAAACGTGTTAGCCCTCTGAGAGATGGCAGGGGTGCCAAAGACTAAGTGGACATCACAGCCTCACTACAGCTGCAAGAATATTAATAGTCAAAATCCTCTTGGTGCACATTCGTGGACATGTGAGACAGAAGGGTCTAATGGGGAACTTTCAAAATCACTTCGCTAAGGGTAAAACATTGTCCAGCTTGGGTCCAGATGGCAGGAGAAATATCAACACAGTGGAGGTTCTCACAGAGACAGCAGGGTTGGAACACTCACCCTGCAAAGGGAGGTTGTGGGTCTGGTTCAGTGGGAGCTGATTTGGCCTCACAGGACCTGACTGAACCCCAGCAGAGTGTGAAGTGGATCACAGGAGTGGGGATGTGCTCTTCACAATGATTTCTGGTGGGAGAATGAGAGACATTGGCTAAAACGGGAGAAGTTTTAAGGTTTAAGACAAGATTTTTCCTCAACAACCGCATATCAGCGCAGGGCACAGGAAGGTGATTGGTCATACTTTTCCCCTTGGATGATTTCCAAATTCCTTGCAATAAACTCCTGAGAAACCCAGTCAGACCCCATGGCTGAGCCTGTTCTTTTCAGAGGTTATGACTAGAATCTCCTGAGATACCCGCTGGGTTGATGTATTATGTAACTGCTTTGATCCCCTCCATGGTATTTCATCATTATATTATATTATATTATATACACCTGCCTTATTCATTTTTACCCAAAGATCAGCCCCTGTAAATCACACACAATTTTAAGACCTCCCTTCAGCAAAACAAAGCAATAGAAATAATGTTGAAAGAAATAACAAGAAGATGTTAGTCCCGGCAGTGGATTTCCCCTGATTTTCATGGGCTTTCATTTCAGTTAGAATCTATATGCCTTGGACAGAGAAGTCCCATGCAAATGCAAAAGAACTTTTCTTTTTATTGTAGTATAGGAAAGTCTTAGTAAGTGTAGAGGTTGCAAGCTTTGCACTTTAAATTCTTTACCCTCCATTTAAATCCAATTTTTGGCTCTTGTGAATGATTCTTCCAATATCGTGGGTTACCTCTGCCATCACAATGTTTTCAGTAACATCTACAAAATCTCTGAAAGTCAAGCTTCTACTAAGTATCAAGAACTATTCTGCTGGGAAAACATCAATTCTACTATATTTCAACTATGAAATATGATCCTTGCAAGCAAATGCAATATTTGAACCTATTGTAATATAAAAACTGAGTGATATATTACTTTGGGCATGGCAATAGTTCTAGGAGTAACATGACTGTGATCACTCCTTACTATTAAGAAATGAACATTCCCTCTCTCGTAAAGTAGAAAACATTACTTTGTAAAGGGTATGTGTCCGCATCAGCCACTAGCAGATAATCTTTTGCAATAGTTGATGAAGTGATTTCACCAGAGTAAATATTGTCCTCACTTTTACATTTGAAATTTTTTCACTTTCAAAGGTTCTACGTGAATATAATTTTCCATGGTTAAACAGAAATTTTCAAGTGTATTAATCATAGAATTGGCTCTATTTTTGAGATTTACACCACCTGTTCATGGGAATTTGAAAAGATAAGAAATATTGTTTAAATAAGTAAATCAAATGTGATGAAGTCTATAGGACAGAATTATGATCTGTTGCATATATGCCATAGGCAGTCAAGACCACATACTCAACACACAGTTATTACAGAAGGTGAATAGTGTGTGTGAGCAAACAAGAAGGAATATGGAACGCAATATATTATCTGTAACAGTCAATAGCCTTTTAGTCAGCTGAATAGTGCCATAGAGGTGTTTAAGATCCTGACATGACTTAATAGATAGAATTCAGCTGTCTTTGAAGATTTCTTTTTTTCAACGCTACTACAATTTCAAAGAAAGGTTCTTCTGCGTGGTGAAGTTTTAAACAAGCCATTTAATGTACTCTCTTCTAATAGATCTGAAATGGATAAAGTTCTACAGTTTTTATATGTTGTGCATTTAGGTTGACCAGTATTCAAAGCTAATAAGTGGAAAATACTAGGGTCTCCAAACTAAACTTTCTGTGTGTTACCATTATTGTAGATTGTACTGTATCTGCACTGATATCTTCCTCACCAGTTGTTGTAATTTCACGAAATTTTCTCTTTTTAAAACTTAGTTTGGTTTCATGTTTTTACTATCTCTGTAATCTCATTAGCACCCACTAAACAATGTTGTTAAAATTTATCTCCTTAAAATACAGTATAGTTGCTTTCATTTTTGAAATTTATGCTTGAAAAGGCATTGTGGATCCTGTGTAAGAGAACTGTATATGGACCATAAGTTAGAATGCGTTGGTTGGAAACATGGCTACAAAAGCCATCTCTCGATCACTAGTTTCCCTTGTGTCTTCATGTCTGCTCCATTCTCTGACCCTGCCATTGTCTCGTTATTTCCCGCTGAACAAAAATAATCTCATTTCCTAGAACTGACCTGTAGAGAACTGTCACAACACAAATCACTTGATCACTGGCTTGACAACCTCAGTCATGTCAGAAAGTCACTGCCCTGCCAAATCTGTTTTCAAAACCCCTGAGGAGCTGACATAATGAATCATTTCTCCCTGGCAAAGCTTGCTGTAGGGTTTTTTAGGTTTTAATTTCTTGGTTTGTTTTTTTAGTGGTTTGGGGTTTTTTGTTTCTTTTGGGTTGGTTTGGTTTCTTTGGTTTGGTTGATTGGTTTGTTGGTGAGTTTTTGTTTATTTTTGGGTTTTATTTAGTTTTGCCTAAATGTTAAGAATCTGTCTGGTTTTTACTGTCCTCTTTTTTTGTGGCAATGTTGTTAAAACAAATGGGATGTGAGCATAAAGCATGCACAGCAATGCTAGCTCACTTCAGAAACTCCAAAGTTGCCACTTGACCAACAGAAATGTCAGCATGAATGAACATAATGTCACAGTGATTACAGTTAGCCTCTCTGCACTTTGCTTTGCCTATTCCTTTGGTTTTTGCCTGCTTGACATGAAAGGTTTTTTAAATCATAAGAAGAGAAGTTTCAAATAAATGGATTTTTAAAATCTATTAAAAAATTGACAAAATACCTGAAGAAAATAGAAAAAGAAAACTTTATGTTCCCTTCAATATCTTCTAATTTGAGGAGTGCATTTGGTTTTGACTATAAACTTTTGGGTTAAAAAAATCCCTGACCACTTCTATACAGAAGCATCTCTACACCCCTAAAAGGCCTAGAAACATGAGGGTATATTTAAGAGTGTAAACAATACAGAATTTCAGTTCCTGAAGCATCTTTTTTCTGCCTCCCAGCCCCATTAAGCTTGCTTTAAGACTCTAGGCTATAATTGTTACCTTCTTTCAGTTTGATGTGTGGAGAGAGCCATTCACCTCTAAATTTGTAGTTTTATTGAAAATTAAGTTCTACTAGTACTTCCACTAAAATTATACAGGTTTAGTTGCAATTTGTCATCTGCAAATTAGATTAATCTTCTCCAAACTAATGAAGTGTAATTTGTAAATGAATTGTTTGTTTCTCTGAAAGGATCACTCCAGTCAACTAACTGTCAAGTCTCTGCCAAATGGATGCTTTGTTAATCATGACTGTCAGACTGTCAGCCTTTTTGAATTAGGTTGACTTTCTAGAGTTGTCCCTTGGCTTGGCTCTTTGACAAAGTCTAGGGAGGGCAGAAAAGACTTCTGTTTCTGATTTTCTTCAAAGCCACAGAAAAGCAAAGGCGCAGGCTACTTTATGTCATCTGTCTTTCTTTTGACGATGTTAGAAAGTTCTCTGAGATCAGATCTTTTTATGCAAGATTTTCCTTTTACACATTCACGATGATATGGTATGACAGAGGGGAAAGCTAAGAACAATGCCTTTATGATTCTAGTAAAGATCAAATATGAAAATGGCACGGTATACACAGTTGTGATAATATGATATAGAACCCTAGGACTGGTTAGGCTTGAGGAGCTTTAAATTATCCTTTCTCTGGTAATTTCTTTCTAATATTTCCCCTGGTAGTGCCTTCTGATTCCAGAAATATCAGTTTTAAATGGTTCTTTCAGCTGGCAAGTAATATATCCTCATTCTTCTCAAGTATATCTTTCTCACAGACTGATACATCTGTATTTTTGTGTTTGTGTGTGGTTTTGGGGTTTGAGTTTGCAGAAGGGATGGGCCTGTTGGGTTTTTTACTTAACAACAGCAGTAGCAGCTAATCTTGTTCTTAGCCCCGTTATGCTCCTGATAATAAAGTTCAGCTGGTTTATACTGTTCCACTAGCATTTATCTAAAAGGTTAAGCTGAGCTAACAGTTGAGCTTTGTAAAACTCCAGATGCATGCAGAATACACAGTTCAGGATGGCAAAACTAATATTCAGATCACACTACTTATATCAGTTCCTTATTTCTTATTTTTCTCATGTGTCTAAGCTTTGACAATGATCTGCTTTACTGCAAGCTGTTATTTGCATCCTGATTTGTTACAGTGTGTACAAGCTCTGTGACAGTGTGAGCAGTATTGCATATGCTTCTGAATTTGAGTGAATAAACAAGTTTGTAAAATGAGGTTCAGGATTTATAACAATTTATAACAATTTAAAGTAGCTTATTATTATTTCAAATTCCAGTCATTTGGGATTGGCCATTTTGCTCATAGAGAATGGTGTCTCTTTGAAGACAGATATAACAATAAGGAAAAATAATAGAGAGGCAGCTGAGATGCAAGTATTTGAAATTTTGGCCTTATAAATCTTTATCGTTTATATGATACTGCTAACCAAAAGTCAGAAAAGAGGCTGGAAAGTGATGTGTCAGAAAAAAGGTCTTACTAATATATTTTCTCGTTTCCCCTTTCATAAATTGAAATGACACTTATTTTCTCCTATAATCATTTAAAAGAATTTAAATTAATTCTTTATTTAACAGTTATGTTTTTCAATTAGCATCTTAATTGCTCACTAATCAGTGAGAATATTCTCATCTCTACCCTTGAATCCATATTTTTCTCATGCAGGTTCTCCTTTATGTACAGAAGGCTTTAATGTCATTTTGGAACAGTTTTAGTTATCGTACATCAATATCATTATTTTTAGTTTATAGTTATCCAAGTTAAAAGCCACTGATTCCCCCCACCCCCATTCCCTCACAAGCATTAGATTATTTTGGCAATATCCAACAGGGAATGAACAATAACTCTTAAAATCAAATAGGTGTTTCAAATATATGAGGAATTAAGATTACAGTTCACTTTATTTTATCCATGTTAAAATGTTTGAGAGCTCAGAACTCAGCAGAAAGCAAAGAAAAGGCACCACAAACATGGCACAATGAAAATTCGTTTTGCATTTGAATAGGCATTAATAAAAAACTGTTCTAAGACCATTCCCAATGCTTTACAGTCTGTGGCAGTTTCCCCACTTTCCTCTACAATGGCAAATATGGACTTTATATTCCAGTAGAGCCAAATCAGCTTTCCTGATGATCATCCCATTTTAAGCTTGCCTCTGTTCTGTCAGCCTTACATGTAGCCTCAGCCAGGCTCTTGTACTGCCCAAAGTGTATCCTCTGAAGGCCTTTTTAATAAATCTTTCCTTTTACACTGTCTAGCCTCTGTTCTAGGTAGCTTCTCAAGGCACCACTCCTTTAACTTACTGTGGCATAGCTTATTTCCTTGTGCTCAAGGGCAGCTACTCTTAAGAAACAAGGCTCCACTTTTACCCACTTCTCAGTTTGGTCTGTCTCCATCCACTTCCATCTATCATAGGACATTAGGCAGGCATTCCTTCTTTTCCATCAAGTCCAAAACTTAAGTAGCATTTATAAATAAAATTTAAAAACATTTGTAACTGGGATATACAAAATATATTAAATAAGAGCTGTTTAATTAAACAAGAGCTGTGATATTAACCTGGATGGCTAAAATGTATTAAAAACTCAATTCAGCACTATTTTGCTAGACTGAGATCACATCTAGGGGTTAGTTGACAAGTACAAAAATTTTCACATTTACTGCAAATGAAGGAATAAGTGTGTTGGCAATCAGAGACTTTGGGAGAATACAAAAGATCAGCCTCTGAAACTGAATTTAGATGTGATTGCTCTGTTTTCTGTGATTGATCGGGCTTATACAATGCCTCAGCTTTTCATTAATGTCAATGGCTAGGCTCACGGGCTCTGCAACTTCAGTAGAGGGAAGGCCGCTTGAATTCTACTTTCATTCTCATTTTCTTATTTCCGTGGAGTTAAGGGTCAACACTCAAAGTGCACATCAACCAGTCAAAACTGAAACCTTTTCTGCCTCACTGAACAGACTCTGAAAAAGCCCTGGTTGTATGGATCATTTGTATTGCTATTCACCATTGTTATTTATCTTACAAATAGAAGAAAAAAACATCACCTGCATTAGTCCTGGCATCGTGTATGAAGTTATTTCTCATGTCTGTGCAGACAAGTATCTATATTTTATGTTTATCCTATAACAATGATTTTCATAGTGCATGCCATTCAAACACATAGAAATACTCTTCAGATGAAAGTGAAAGGGCTAGCTTAGGTCAAGGGTGTTCTTCATTTATGGAATAGACCGTGAGTCATTTGTTTCACCATAAGCAGAAGGATTATCATGCTTACTGGAGCCTTGAAGACCTCTCAGAATTTATTGCTAGAACTTCTCTTGAGTTTTATGAGAACTTAATCATGACAATGTCTTAAAAACAAAACAAAACCAAAACAAAATGAACCAAACAAAATAAAAAATGAAATAACACTAACAGAAATAACGATGAAAAAGTAGACTTGACTAATAAGTGAGGAAATATCTTTGTTGAGGTTTATAGAAGTCAATTTTTTCTCATCTAAGGCACTTGAAATTAAATAATAAGTGGCTGTCTTTACGGTCCCATCCAACCCAAACCATTCTATGATTCTATGACTTTTTCTGACACAACATATGTGGAGTCCCTCATGCCACTAAAGGAATTTCCAACTGGCCTTCCCTGGAAAAGTGAAGATTAGAGACACCCCTCCCAGGTATAACAAAGGCTTCTCCCCAATGGATCCTTCCAGACATTGTGCAATCTTTTCTCTCTCTCATCATCCACCCCATGGTATCCCCTTCCCCTGTTTCCCCATTGGCTATGGGGCCTTGGTGTCCTGTTCCTCTCTTCCCTATGGTCACTTGCCCTCTGCCCTGCCCCTTGTACTACCCATGAACCTGAGACCCTGTATATACTGAGCAAACCGCACGGTCGCTCTCTCTGGCTCTGGATTCACCTTCAGCACACTGGAATAAACACTTACTGGAAATCGATTTGGGGCTGGGAGCCTTCTGCCTCTTGCTGAGCTAGCCTTGTAATGTGTGTGGTTGTGTGACCTTGAATTGCTGCCTGAATAGTTCTCAAGCAGTTTCTCTACAGAGAGGCTGACTGGGATCTAGAAGGGCCGTGGCTGCACCCCAAAAAGACACGCTGTTACAAACATGGAATCACTTTCTAAGGAAATTTGTCCTACAATATCACTGTAAAGAAAATAACTTATTTAGGCACCACATGATATGTGGTTGAGTGAAACTGAGCAAAGGGAAATGACATATTATGAGCACAAGAAAGGGAACATAAAGAAGTGATACGCCCCCTTATCCTTTCTCCTGTTTTTTTCTAGACCACCTCTCTCCAGCAAGTGCTTCTCAGTCTGTGTTATTCCTCAAGCTACTAATGAAAGCTTGCAGCTGTCCTGCTAGCTACCTGAGTCTTTGGTTAACCAGTTGGACAATGTTGATGAAACCTGCAGCTATTAACACAGAGGAATACGTTTCCACCTTCATGGCGTACTTGGGCTCTGCCTGCCAAAAATCTGTAAAAAAAATACCCAACTGCAATTACCAGCTAAATGTTTTTGTTTATTTATATACATACACACACAGGCATATAAGCTTGACAGACTATTTTTTTTTTTAATTTTTATTTTTACTTAGCAAAAAAATAAGTAGATGGCTCAGTATGCACTTGTATAGAAGTTGTAATTTGTAGAAGGTTGAGCTAAAGATGCATTAAGACGGAGAACACCCGCAAAGTGTGTATGCATGGAGCAGCTTCTTTTTGCTCTCACTGCTGTGGTTGATGTTTTATTCAGATGATCTCTAAAGACAGTTAATTAGCTCAAGGAAGCAACACAAAATTTAAGTTAGGTCAGGTAATGAGTTCTGCAGTTTCAGCTGGCTTCCCTGGGTGATTTAATAGAACAGCATTATGTTTTCTCTTGGCCTTGGAAATCCTCAGGCTTAACTCCCAAACTTTCAGTTCAGCACTCACAATATCTGCTATCTAACTGATAAATTAAAAATGACAGAGGATGAGAAATGGAGAATAAATTGGTTATTCTGAGTTCAGCACTAAAGGACAGTAGCTTGGATGATTCACCTTCAAGGACCAAAGGCAGAAATAGCCTTTGAAAGCTGAGTGCTCTCCCTGAAGGTATGTACCAGCCAGCATGAATTTAACGGATATACCATCCCAGGCTTGATTTCCACTCAACCATGAGGGTCAGTGCCAAGCAGCTGGAAAGGGACTCCTGCCAGCAGGAGTCCATCGGGCAGCTGGCAGAGGTGGAGTAGTGCAGGCAAAAGCACTGCTTGGGTTATTATGGACTCGCAGTGTGCAGACATATGTCAGTGCTGCCAGTTACACGATGGATGTTACACTGTGCCTAAACAGAAAATAACTGTATCTTCAACAATAAGGCAACAAAGAGTTCCTTAGTTTCCTTTCTTCAGTGCATGTTCTGTACAAAAAATGCAAAAAAGGAAATATGATCATACCATTAACCCAATTTGTTACAGCGTTTTAAATCCCAAAGAAATTTTATCTATTCTCTCCTTTAGCTGATCAGTAGAAAATCTCATATCCTGCAGCAGTTGTTTCTGCTGCTTTTTATTTTTACTTTTTTTCTGGACTTCAGGGCTTGTCTTTTTTTTCTAATATTAAAAATTACTTAATATCTCTGTCTGAATATGGCATAATTTCCTGTCTCTCTAGAGAGCGTGAAAACCAAAATATTGAAACAAAGCAATGTCTTCATCAATTTGTTGGGAAAAAAATGCAGGAATAAACTAGTTTATTTTTCTTATAAGTATGAATAGAGAAAATGTTATGACCAAAATAAGGAATGGTCAGAGAGAGAATATATTTTGCAGCCAGAATGTATTTTGAAAAGTGGAACTTTTATATTGCTTTCAAGTCAGGACTTGCATTATTTATTTAGTCATATGGAATTTATCTCAGAAAAAAAAATCGGAAATTGGATTTCCTAGACAACAGACCGTATCACTATCATATCTTGCATTAGTTTTACTGTGGTAATTTCAATTTTTTTTTTTTTGTTTGTTTGTTTGTTTTTGGTTTTGTTTTTTGGTTTTTTTGTGGCTTTGTTTGGTTTTTTGTTTGTTTCTTTGTTGGGGAGTTGGGGTTTTTTGTTTGTTTTGGTTTGTTTGTGGGTATTTTTCCTTTTTTATTTTTCGAGGTTTTTTGAGGTTTTTGTGTGTGAAATAAAAGATAAATGCATTCTCTGTGGGGGGATGTGTAACTGTTGCCAACCAGGACAGTATTAGAGGTTATAAACACCCTCAAGAATGCCAGACTCTGAGTCAGCCAAAATCTATGTCAATCAGATGCGAGATGCAGTCTAGCAGTACAGGAATGATGCTTAACACAGATTCATTCATTCATTCGTATCCAGTTGCATTTCCAGTGTACAGCTCTACTCTGCAGTGCAACATCATTTGCAGTACTGAAGGTATTTCTGTTATATTAGACAGCTCTGTACAACACAGGAAACATAATACTTCAGATCTCTGCTGTATTTCTTAAAGTCATAATTTCTTTGGCCTTTCCCAGTTCATAGGAACTCTCACACTTAGTCAGGACTGTGCAGCCAGGAAAACAATCCATGCATCAAAACTCAGCAGGGGAAGAGATTGTCCCACTCTGCTCTGTACTGGGGCAACCTTAAGTTCTATGAGCAGTTTTGGGCTCCACAAAATAAGGATATTAAGCTGCTAAAGGGAATTCAAAGAAGGGCAATGAAGACAGTGAAGAGCCCTGAGGTGAAGTCATACGAGGAGCAGCTGAGGTCACTTAGTCTGTTCAGCCTGGAGGAGACTGAGGTGAGACCTCACTGCAGTTACAACTTCCTTGTGAGGGGAAGAGAAGGGGCAGGCACTGACCTCTTCTCTGTGGTGAGCAGTGACAGGACCTGAGGAAATGATCTGAAGTTGTATCAGAGGAGGTTTAGGTTGGATATCAGGAAAATGTTCTTCCCCTAGAGTGTGGCTGGGCACTGGAAGAGGCTCCCCAAGGAAGTGGTCACAGCAACAAGCCTGACAGAGTTCAAGAAGCATTTGCGCAATATTCTCAGACACATGGTGTGATTCCTCAGCTGTCCTGTTCAGGAATAGGCATTAGACTTTGATGATCCTGATGGGCTCCTTCCAACTCACAATATTCTACTTTTTATGATTCCATGGAATGCACCGTGGAAGTAACTGTGAATGAAAAGCCATAGTTAGGATTGATACTGATGAATGATTTCTCTGCCAGTGTCATTTTCTTCCATTTAAAAAATACTTATTAGTATAGAATCATTAAGATTATAAAAACTTCTAAGATCAAATCCAACTAATGGTCAGAAATGTGTGTGTGTCTGCACATATACATATTTTTTATATATTTATA
>VWZU01005854.1:0-14522 GCA_013397095.1 Sterrhoptilus dennistouni
CACCACAACCCAGGACACCTGCCAACCTCACAGCCTTGCTGGGAGCCTCAGCTGGGGCCAGCTCCTCGGGGAAGACCCCACTGATCAATGGAGATCCAGGCTTTCATTGCTGCCACCATTTCTGAGTTGTTGCCGTATATTCCTACTCATTCAATTCTGTCATGGGGAAGAATAAGAACGTCCAGGCAAGATAAAGATGTGTCTGAATTGGCAGGATTTTGCAGGAGGAACACGGAGCCATCCTGTCTGGATGGTCCAATGTGCTCTGGCAGATCTTCCCATGCCTTGTTTTATCAAAGTCTTCACTTTGGTGAAAATACTGATAATTGAGCTTAATTTGAGACTCGGAGAAAATCCGGATGTGCTTTGGAAAATGAAGAAAACGCATCCTGAGTATTTGATAAACAAATAAAGCTGAGACTGAGAGGTTGACAAATTTCCTTTCTTCCCAGCCGTGGTGCACTTTGTCCCTGCCATCCCCACGGGCAGAGCAGAGCAGAGCAGGGCTGGGTGTGGTGTGGTGGGCAGCCCTGGTCCCTGCAGTGCCCACAGACCCAGCCCAGCCCGGGCTCTGCCTCTCCGTGTGTTCCAGGCTGCAGAAGGCGCAGGAGGAGCATCGCTCCGTGGAGGTGGAGAAGGTGCACCTGGAGAAGAAGCTGCAGGACGAGATCAGCATTGCCAAGCAGGAGGCACACCGGCTGCGGGAGCTGCGCGAGGGCACCGAGAACGAGCTCAGCCGGCAGAAATACGCCGAGCAGGAGCTGGAGCAGGTGAGGGCTCACCTGGGGGGATGCACCTGCACAGAGACGTGGCATTGAGGGCAGTGCTGCTTCATCCTTCTGGGAAATCATGGAAACATACAGTGTCTACATTGGGAGACCTTAAATCCCCTCCAGTGCCACCCCTGCCATGGCAGGGACACCTCCCACTGTCCCCAATGTCCAACCTGGCCTTGGGCACTGCCAGGGATCCAGGGGCAGCCACAGCAAATCTGGGAATTCCATCTCAGCCCCTCCCCACTCTGCCAGGGAACAATTCCTGCCCAAGATCCCATCAAATCCTACTTTGAAGCCATTCCCTGTGTCCTGTCCCTCCATCCCTTGTCCCCAGTCCCTCTGCAGCTCTCCTGGAGCCCCTTGAGGTGCTCTGAGCTCTCCCTGGAGCTTCTCCTCTCCAGGGGAGCACCCCCAGCTCTCCCAGCCTGGCTCCAGAGGGGCTCCAGCCCTCAGAGCACCCCAGTGGCTCCTCTGGGCTCTCTCCAGCAGCTCCAGCTCCTCCCTGTGCTGGGCCCCAGGGCTGGGGCAGCTCTGCAGGTGGGGGTCTCACCTGAGCAGGGCAGAGGGGCACAATCCCAATCCCTTCCCTGCTGCCCACACTGTGGGATCAGCCCGGGGCACAGGGATTTAAGGTCCCAGTGCTCACGGCCAGGGCCTGTGGAGCTTCTCCCACCAATCCCCAGCTCCTTCTCCCCAGGCTGTGTTTGTGCTGGGATTGTCCCCACACAGGGGCAGGGCCTTGCCCTTGGTCCTGGCTCAGCTCCGTGGGGCTGGCACAGTCCCAGCTCTGCAGCCTGTCCAGGTGCCTCTGGCTGCCCCATCCCTTCCCTGCAGTGTGTGCCCACAGCCCCCAGCCCTGTGTCCCTGCAGAGTGTGGGGCTGCCCTGGATCCCAGTGTCCCTGTCACCAACAAAGACATTTCCCAGTGCCAGTCCTGGCTACTGAGGGACACCAGCTCTCCACAGCCCCTGAATCCAGTGATGTTGCTGCTTTTCTGCCTTTACTTTCCCACTCCTGTTTGTGGAGGAAAAGCCCCAAGTCTCTTTTCCAGAGTGTCCATTACATGTCCCAGTCACTGCCATGGTGCTGGACAGGGCAGGTGGTGGCACCTTGTGACATCCCAGCAGGAGGAGGGGTTTGGACTTCCCCTGAAGCTGACCCTCTGGGATTTCTGACTCCCCCCCCAGCCCATGCAGTCTTCCTTTATGTTTGGTCATGGTTTTAGGTCAGATTTGGGATGAGTTCAGTTCTGCTTTCCATGTTTTCCCATGATCAGAGGGATGTGTAAGGCTTGGGTTGGGAAAGCCCTCTGAGACCATCAAGTCCAGCCATTCCCCAGCACTGCCAAGGCCACCACTGACCATGTCCCCAGTTGCCACATCCTGTTAATGGATGTGACTCCAGCATTGTCCTGGGCAGCCTGTGCCAGGGCTGGACAACCCTTCTCATAAGGAAATTTTCCCAATATCCAACCTTTACTGCCCCAAACCTACAAGAAAGTCCAAACCCACAATCCCAGTAGCTGCTCCCTGTCTCACCTGAGGGACAATTGTCACCTGGCTCTAAGTTACAGATCAGTTTAAACTGAAACTGGGAGCCAGACCTGCATGGGCCAGGGAGGTTCCTCGGATATTCCAAGGCCATGTGTGTCCTCCCAGCTGTGTCCAGTCTTTTTTGCTGCCATGGAGGACGG
The DNA here is from genome assembly GCA_013397095.1 of Sterrhoptilus dennistouni. Lineage (NCBI taxonomy): Eukaryota > Metazoa > Chordata > Aves > Passeriformes > Zosteropidae > Sterrhoptilus > Sterrhoptilus dennistouni. Next base: position 2,470 of record VWZU01005854.1, read on the forward strand.
GGAAGAAAACAAGGCAGGAATCCAGGGCTTCCCCTGGTAAATCCTGGGATCCCTGGGGCCGTGCAGGGGTGCAAACAGCAAATTCCCTTCCTGCCTGGGGCAGCAGCAGCCCCCAGACCCACAGTGCCTGTTTATCCAGCCTCCCTCCTGGGGCTGTTGTAATTCTCTAGGGAAATGGTTTCTCCCTCCTGACCCCCTGGAGCCCCTGACCACTTAGAGTGACCCTTCCTTCCTTCTCTGACCCCACTGGCTGTGGTCCAGCTGTCTCTCCTCTGAGCTGGGAGGCTGTAAATTGTCTCCCCTTCCTTTGTTCTACCTCTTTCCCCCCTGGAAACTCAAAGAATAAACGCCTGGGACGAAGGTCCTGGGGAAAGGGCCTCTTCTGAGATCTCTCACATCATCCTTGATATAATTCTCTCCAAATCCTCCTAATAACTGAGCTAGTTAAAAGCCCCCAGGAGGAGGGCAGGAGAGGGAATATATCATGGGGCCACCTTTCCCTGGGGTGTCCATCCTGGCACAGACCCTGGGGCAGTGTGCTCCGGGCACCAGGTGGGGCTGGGTGGCCCCAGGTGCCCCAGCACTCACCCCTGGCCAGCTCCCAGCCCTGGGAAAGCCCAGCTCTCACCCCTTCCACTTCCCCCCTGCATTCCCATCCGTGAGGAGCGCGGGGAGCCGGCGCTGACGTGACTCTGCGGTTCCTCAGTCCAGCAGGAGGTGAGTACTGGAGTGTCCCACCTGAGCACCGTGTGAGCGTAACCCCAGCACCGTGCCAGCGCCTCGGGGACACTCGTGGCATTAACAGGCACCCCCTCTGACCCCACAGCTCCTCCCAGGTCAACGTGTTCCCTGCTGCCAGGGAATATTAACCAAGACCTCCTTCTGCACCGGTTGGTTCTTATCACCAAAGCCACCCTTGGATGGTCCTGCTGGAGTTGGGTGTCTGGGGTGAAGAAGTGTCCTGTTCCCAGGGTCTTCATCCATCCCTCTCTCCTCACTGGGTCACCATCCACAGACCACAGACCCAGAGAACACGGAGGGAATTGTGGAATAGAATCCCAGACTGGTTTGGGTTGGAGAGAACTTAAATCTCATCCCATTCCAGCCCTGCCATGGCAGGGACACCTCCCACTGTCCCCAATGTCCAACCTGGCCTTGGGCACTGCCAGGGATCCAGGGGCAGCCACAGCTGTGCCAGGGCCTGCCCACCCTGGCAGGGAACAATTCCTGCCCCAGATCCCATCCAGCCCTGCCCTCTGGCACTGGGAAGCCATTCCCTGTGTCCTGTCCCTCTGTCCCTTGTCCCCAATCCCTCTGCAGCTCTCCTGGAGCCCCTTTAGGCCCTGCCAGGTGCTCTGAGCTCTCCCTGGAGCTTCTCCTCTCCAGGGGAGCCCCCCCAGCTCTCCCAGCCTGGCTCCAGCCCTGTGGCTCCTCTGGATCTCTCCAGCAGCTCCAGCTCCTCCTGCTGTTGTATCTCAAGGCTGGAGCAGCACACTGGGGGATCTCAGCAGGGCAGAGTATAGCTTCTTTATAAATTTCCTTATAAATTGTTGCACTTAGTGATCCAAATGAGATCTTACAGATCTCCCCCAGGAGAGTGGAGACACACAAAATAACTCCTGTTTGCACGGATTCCCCACAGAACCATGAGGGTTTGTGTCATGGACACTCATTTTATCCACTGGTCCTTGCCTGTTCCACAGCACTTCCCTTTCCCACCATTCCCTGAAAACATTGTTCCTGTGGGTGTTATGAGCACTCCTCTACCCCAAACCACCAATGTCAGATTTCCTACCCGTCTTTTCTCCGTATTCCCAAATCCCAGATGCCTGTGGGTGATGGTCAGAGCTCTGCTGAGGTGGGAGCAGCACCTGACACTGCTGCTGTCTGACAGGAAAAGCCAGGAAAAAACTGGGCTCTGGCACTGAATTTGGCACTCTGGGACTGATTTAGGCAATTTTATACTGAACAACCCTAAATCAGACACGAGTGGTAGAAGTGCTGACCTCTTGTGTGTGGTGCCTCAGGGCTGCTCCTGGATGGGTGGATGGATGGATGGATGGATGGATGGATGGATGGATGGATGGATGGAGGGATGGATGGATGGATGGATGGGTGGATGGATGGATGGAAGGATGGATGGATGGGTGGATGGATGGATGGATGGATGGATGGATGGATGGATGGATGGATGGGTGGATGGATGGATGGATGGGTGGATGGATGGATGGATGGATGGGTGGATGGATGATGGATAAAATACAGAATTTCAGAGTATCTGCCTGTACCCTGGGGCTCTTGGCTCCCTAAAACCCTCCCTGGGCTGGGCTCGGTGAGACGTGACCGAGCTAAAGAACACACTGAGGGAAAAGCTCCAGGAATGAGCAATCCTTCACAAAAACGCTCCTCTGCATCCGCCCACCGCCGTGAGGGAAAGGGCTGTGCCCGTGGGCTGGGAGCTGCAGGAGCAGGGAAAGCTCTGGGAGCTGCTTTGGGTGGGAGGCAAAGCTGTTGTGCAGCGTGAAGCCACAGCACCCCCCGAGCTTTGGGGTGCCGTGGTGGCACAGTGCCCCAGCCCTGCAGTGTGTGTGCTGTCCTTCCACTGCTCCAGTGTGGGGCACCCTCCCTCCCTGCAGGGCTGCTCAGGCTCCAGGGCTGGGAGAGCCCCTCACAGGGTGGGCACTGCAAGAGACAAGTTCATTCTTGATGGTCTCCATCACTAAAGGCTTTTCTGTGAGCCCTGAGTGTCCTCAGCTGGCTTCTCACCCACTCCCTTCCAATCCTGCATCTCTGTGGGATGTCAGGGTGTGCAGGAGCCTGGGCTGGGCTGGAAGGAGAGACCCCAGGAATGGCTGATGCAGCCAGGCTGTTTCTGTTCCTGACCAGCAGCACATGTTTTGTGTCTAAATATTTTTCTCACTTTCTCCAGTGTGGAAGTTGTCTCCTGACGAGCTCCCTGGGCTTGGCTGGGAGCTGTGCTGAGACAGGGATTGCCTGCACAGGATCCTGTCAGGGCTTCTGCCTCCGCAGGAGGATCTGGGGGATTTACAGACAGGCAGGAAGCTCTGCAGAGGTTTCTAGAGGCTGCAGAAAACCCCCAGAGCATCCTCTCTGCCAGCCTAATTCCCTTTTAACAGCCTCATGCACAGTGCCATTGGCTCCAGAGGGTTTTCCTGTGGCTCATGACAGAGGAGCTGATGTGGAGGGGTCGAGAGGGAGCACAGCATGGGAATTTCTGAGGAAGGAGCTCAGTTGTAGGATGGCAGGAATCATCTGTGGGAGGTTCTGGTGCTTGGAGCAGCAGCCTGGCGTGTGGGTGGCTCCTCTCCTGCTGTCCCCAGGATGCCAGTGCTCCTCCAGAGAGGACTTTTCCTGCTGCCAGGACTAAGATGGAGCAGGCTGGGAAGTTTTTCCTGGCGCCTGGGGAGCGGGGCTGGCAGCAGAGGGGGGCTGAGCTGCGTGTCCCCACGGCTGCTCCACGGCGTCCCCGGCGCTTCTCCCCAGGTGCGGATGGCACTGAAAAACGCCGAGAAGGAGCTGGAGTCCCACTGCAGCTGGGCAGCCCCCGAGGCCCTGCAGAAGTGGCTGCAGCTGACCCACGAGGTGGAGGTGCAGTACTACAACATCAAGAAGCAGAACGCAGAGAAGCAGCTGCTGGTGGCCAAGGAAGGGGTGAGAGCTGGAGCAGGGGCCTCGTGCTGGGTCCCTGGGGGAGGGTTGGGGAATGGACCCTGCAGAGCTGGTTCCTCTGCATCTTCTTTGGCTTGTGGAATTGTGGAATCCCGGAATGGGATGGATTGGGAGGGACCTTAAAGTTCATCTCATTACATGGACAGGGACACCTTTGATTACCCCAGGCTGCTCCAAGCCAGCAGCTCAGGCATGGAGGGATGGGGAATGAATCCCAGAAAGTCTGGGTTGGAAGAGACCTCAAAACCCATCCAGTGCCAGCCCTGCCATGGCAGGGACACCTCCCACTGTCCACAGTGTCCAGCCTGGCCTTGGGCACTGCCAGGGATCCAGGGGCAGCCACAGCTGTGCCAGGGCCTGCCCACCCTGCCAGGGAACAATTCCTGCCCCAGATCCCATCCAGCCCTGCCCTCCCTCAGCTCAAGGGCAGTTTCTCTCTTCATGCCTTATTTTTGCATCTTGTAAAAGTGCAGCACAAGCGAGGTGTGAGCAGGGGCTGAGGATGAGGAGTGCCATGGGCTCTCAGGGTGGGCAGGTCCCATTCTCTTGGGTCTGTTGGAGCCTGGAGCCCTGGGGATGTGAGCAGGGATTGCTGCCCTGGGTGCTGGGTGAGCAGGAGCCTTTTGCACCTCCCAGCACAATCCCTGCTCCAGGTGAGGAGTGTGCACAGGCAGTGGAGTCCCCAGATCGTGTGGTGAATCATCCCTGCATTCCCAGTCTGGGATTTTGTGTGCCAGCCCTGAGGGATGAGCCCAGGGAGCTGTTGGGACTTGTCCTCATCCCTGTGGCCATACAGAGCCAACAGAGCTGGCAGGAGGGAAAACTCTGTCTGCTTTAATCTGCTTTGATTGGGAACATTTTAACGTTCCAACAGTTTTCCCCTTGGCTGTGTCAGTTCTTGCCTCCACATCCTTGGCTTTCCTAAGTCCCAGCTTCATGCCACTGGAGCTGGGAACGGCAGAGCTGTGGGAGGAGACTTTAATTTTTGGTACAACAACACAAGTTCAACCTCAAACCAAAAATCTTCCCCGAATGCCCAACATCCCTTGGGCATTGCTGGGGTGTGTTTGATGGTTATTCATGGGGGAGACGAGCCAAAGTGTGAGAGCCCTTCACTGAGTGAGGTACCTGGTTCATGGAATCATGGAATGGTTTGGGTTGGAGACCTTCAAGTCCACCTATTCCCCAAGCAGTGCCAAGGCCACCACTGCCCCATGTCCCCAGGTGCCACATCCACAGGGCTGTGAAATCCCTCCAGGGATGGGGACTCCAACTCTGCCCTGAAAGTTCAGCCTTTTCAGTTCAGTTCCCTCTGATTTTTGGGAAACTGGGAGAAGGGAGCATGAAATCCCCAACCTGCTACTTGCTGCTGGTGAATTCCTCACCCCAGTGTCAGGGAGAGCTACATTCCTCAGTAACAACACCATTCCCACATGTGCAGGCAGCTGCAGGGACTATTCCTGCCTCAGCCTGTCCAGGATGTCCATAGCCTGTCCAGGATGTCCATGGCCTGGAGGAACATCAGCTTGTCTTCCTCCTGTGACACTTCTCTGTTGACATTCCAGGCTGAGAAGATCAAAAAGAAGCGAAACACCCTTTTTGGGACGTTCCACGTCGCTCATAGTTCCTCTCTGGACGATGTCGACCATAAAATCTTAACTGCAAAGTGAGTGTCTGCTCAACACCTCCCTCACCCCTGCCTCCCTCTTCATCCCTGCCCTGGCCCAGGCAGGAGTGTCCTCACCTCCACAGGGGCTTCGGGGCTCATTTTACTGAACTCCTGTTGTCCTCAGTGACCTGGGCTTGGACTTGCTCCTCTTCATCAGTAACCTTCTGATTTTACCTGTGAGAAACAAGGGACCACAGTTACTTGGGGCAATTAAAAGTCCTGCCAAAACGAGGTTCCAGGAGGCTGCAGGATGCTTAAGGGATTGTCGTGGGATGGCTTGAGTTGGGAGGGACCTTAAATCTCACCCAGGGCCAGCCCTGCCATGGCAGGGACACCTCCCACTGTCCCCAATGTCCAGCCTGGCCTTGGGCACTGCCAGGGATCCAGGGGCAGCCACAGCAAATCTGGGAATTCCATCCCAGCCTCTCCCCACCCTCCCAGGGGAACAATTCCTGCCCCAGATCCCATCAAATCCTACTCTGAAGCCATTCCCTGTGTCCTGTCCCTCCATCCCTTGTCCCCAGTCCCTCTGCAGCTCTCCTGGAGCCCCTTTAGGTGCTCTGAGCTCTCCCTGGAGCTTCTCCTCTCCAGGTGAGCACCCCCAGCTCTCCGCGCCTGGCTCCAGAGGGGCTCCAGCCCTGCCAGGGAACAATTCCTGCCCAAGATCCCATCCATCCCTGCCCTTGGACACTGGGAAGCCATTTCCCCTTGTTATTAACCCCACACACTTCAGCTGCCGCTGAATTTTTAAATTTCCGCGCTCCTGAAATCGGAACAAAAATCGTCTCAGATTTCAGGACACACAAAAAATACCCAGGAAAGCACCCAATGCGGTGCCCATGGACCCCGTTGCAGGTGACGCAGATTTGGGGGGCGTTTTCCCCTGACTGTGCCCGTGTGTCCCTGTCCCCAGACAAGCCCTGAGCGAGGTGACGGCGGCGCTGCGGGAGCGGCTGCACCGCTGGCAGCAGATCGAGCTGCTCTGCGGCTTCCAGATCGTCAACAACCCCGGGCTGCACTCGCTGGCCTCGGCCCTCAACATCGACCCCGGCTGGATGGGCACGCCCCGGCCCAACCCCTCGCACTTCATCATGACCGACGACGTGGACGACCTGGACGAGGAGCTGGTGTCCCCCATGTCCATCCAGTGTATGTCAGCAATGGGGATGGGGGGAGCCCTGGGGATGGGGGATCCCCCCTGGGAATGGGGGAACCCTGGGGATGGGGGATCCCCCCTGGGAATGGGGGAGCCCTGGGGATTGGGGGATCCCCCCTGGGAATGGGGGAGCCCTGGGGATTGGGGGATCCCCCCTGGGAATGGGGGAGCCCTGGGGANGGGATGGAGGTCGTGGGGGCCCCGGGGAATGGGGGATTCCTGGGAATGGGGGATTCCTGGGAATGGGGGAGCCCAGGGAATGGGGGAGCCCAGGGAATGGGGCTATGGGGGCTCCCTGGGAATGAGGAATCCCTGGGAATGGGGCTCTGGAGGCACCCTGGGAATAGAGATTCTGGGAGCTCCCTGAGAATGGGAGATCCCCGGGAATGGGGGCTGTGAGAGCTCCTTGGGAATGGGAGATCCTAGGAACGGGGGCTCCCTGGGAATACAGATTCTGGGAGCTCCCTGAGAATGGGAGATCCCCGGGAATGGGGGCTGTGAGAGCTCCGTGGGAATGGGAGATCCTAGGAACGGGGGCTCCCTGGGAATACAGATTCTGGGAGCTCCCTGAGAATGGGAGATCCCCGGGAATGGGGGCTGTGAGAGCTCCGTGGGAATGGGAGATCCTAGGAACGGGGGCTCCCTGGGAATAGGGGATCCCCTGGGAATGGGGGAATCCCTGGGAATGGAGGATCCCTGGGAATGGGGCTCTGGAGGCTCCCTGGGAATAGAGATTCTGGGAGCTCCCTGGGAATGGGGGAATCCCTGGGACTGGGGCTGTGGGAGCTCCCTGCAAATGGGGGATCCCTGGGAATGGCGGATCCCTGGAAATACAGATTCTGGGAGCTCCCTGGGAATGGAGATTATTCTGGGAGCTCCCTGGGAATGGAGATTCTGGGAGCTCCCTGGGAATGGGGCTCTGTGGCTCCCTGGGAACAGGGGCTCTGGGGCTCCCTGAGAGCAGGGGCTGTGGCTGCTGGGGTTGGTGGCTGTGACACAGAGCAGACCTGGATCTGTAGTTCACCTGCAGCAGGAGGGATTCATTGGTCCAACTTGGGGTTTCCATTCCCAAAGACCACAGTTGGTCCATCAGGGTCAGGAGCATCCCTAAACAGGCCAGGCCCCACTGCTGGGGTTGTTTGGAGCCTGTTAATTCCAGCAGAAGTGATAATTTAGAAACTGTTAATTATCATTTCATTCTGTCTGTGCTGTTCTGGTCAGCTCGGTGATTTAAGCATTTACCAAAAAAAACCCAACCAAAGGCATGGGTAGACATGGCAGTGAGACAGGAAGAGGGATTATCCCCAGTTCCCTTGACCTGAGCAGTTTTTGGGATTTGAAGGACTCAAAGCTGCCCCCTCCTGAGGCACAGCTGGACCTGCATCCTGCACCATTCCTGGTGGGAGCAGCAGTCTGCCAGCCTAGGGACCTGTCCCTGGAGCAGAGCCTGCATCCCCAGCTCTGTGCAGGGCTTGGGGTCCCCCAGGGGGACCTCCTGTCCCTCCCTGTCAGTGACAAAGAGCATCAGCTCCCAGGGTGGCTGTCCCTGCCCTGCCAAGCCCAGATCCCACAGAGGGAGGGCTGAGCATGGATCTCCCTGTGCCTGTGACCCTCCAGGTGCTGAGATCCTGGGCTGGGTGACACTGTCCCCTCCTCTGCAGCAGCTGGAGTCAGCCCTGGCTGCTGTCCCTGCCTTCAGCTGGCCCAGATCCTGCCTTGCTTCTCCCAAAAGGACATTTCCCAAAGAGTTTCCCATTGGGTGTTGCACGAGAGGCTGAGAGAGCTGCAGAGCAGTGACAGGGGCCTGGGGGCACAGGAGCAGCACCTGGGAGGGCACAGCACCCTGATCCAGGCACTTCCATGGGCTCATGGGATCACAGAGTGCATTGGGCTGGAAGGATGTTAAAGCTCATCCAGCTCCTGCCATGGGCAGGGACACCTTCCACTGCCCCAGGCTGCTCCAAGCCCCTTGCCTTGGACACTTCCAGGGATCCAGGGGCAGTCACAGCTGCTCTGGGCCACTCTGGATGATTTTAATCCAAGGCAGGGCTGTTTTGGGGGAGCAGGAGGGACGAGCAGAAGGGTCTCAGGGCTGGCACCCTGTGCTGCAGGGCCATGTCCCCTTGTCCCCAGTGCTGCTGGGGAGGGACAGGGGCAGGTCTGAGGGGGCTCAGGGCAGGGCCAGGGGGAGGCAGAGCCTGGAGGCTTTGGGTAGTGCAGGGGGAGCAGAGGTACCTGCGTGTTCCCAGGGCTCTGGGGTTGGATCCCACAGTTTGTGGGATCAGATGTGCTTGGGGACATTAAAGCTTCAGGGAAAGGAGATCTCCTGCTCTTTGTCATTACCAGTCACCATCAGAATGGAGCTGGACATCTCTGACAGAGCCCCGGCACAGCCCCAGCTGGGCACTGATGGCAGGGAGGCTTGGGACAGTCCCAGGTGACACCTGAGGCCCTCAGCTGGGCCAGGTGTGAGCCTTCAGCCCCGATTTCGGCTTCTTTGCACTTTAGACGTCTCCAGTGAGACATTTCCAGGGAGCACTTGCAGTTCCATCATCCCAGAGCTGGGCAGAGAGCCTGCCCACCCTCCTGCCCACCCTCCTGCCCCTCTCCTGCCCACCCTCCTCCCTGCAGGTGATACACTCCAGTTCCCAAAGCAAGGGAGCCTTTCCCTGTAGGATTTTTTTCCCCTTTGTGTACAAACCCTGCCTCAGGAGAGCAGTGCCGAGTTTCTGCTGCCCAGGCGTGTTGCAGAGGACCCTTGGTGCTTCTCCCAGTAAATCCCATCTCTCTGTTTCCTGTTCCCTCCTGGCTGCCCCCCCAGATGCAGCCTGGCTTTTCGGGCGCAGGTTCAGCGACCGCTCCTCGCTGTCCTTGGAGGATCAGTCCCTCTGGAAATACCCTGGTTTGGTTCTCTTCAATTATATTTTCTTTTTTTTTTTTTTTTATTTTTTCTGCCCTCTGGCCTTTTTCTGGAACTAAAATACATCCACCAGTTTTCCATCTTTCTGGCACAGGAACTAATGAATGTGTCTCTCCTCACTGAGCCATCACCACCTGTACTAACCCCGGGAAGAGTCTGGTGGGAGGAAGAAGAATCTCAGCTGCAGCTCCCACGTTCTCCTGGGTGCAATTAGGGAATCTGGGGGGTTGGACTCACTCCATTTTTACCCCTGAGGTGGAGATAAAGGACCCAGTGAGGCCAGGAGGAGGTGACAACATTCCTTATCCCATCCCACCTCCTTCCCTGCTGCCCCATCCCTCCCCACAGGTGCTGCTGGTGCCAGAATCCCTAAATAAACGGAGCAGTGCCACCTCTTAGGGAACCCTGTCCCCTGGAGCCCCAGTACCATGGGGATGGCACACAGGCCATCCTTTGGAAGCCTTCCCTTGGGGAGCACAGCCAAGCCCTGGCTCTCATGGGACAGAGGAGGGGAACGTGCCAGCCTGGTGCAGGGAGGGCTTTTCCTTGGGGGTAATTTGGGGAATGTTGATAAAACTTGAGTCTGGAGGGAAGTGGTGGGTCTGGGAAGTGAAGTCTCAGCCTGTGCTCCAGGGCTCATCACAGAGTAAGTCTTGGAGAAGGAGAGCAAAAAGGTGGGAAGTGCTGAGTTGGGAAATGAGGGTTGGAACACCAGGAAAAAAACAGGGAATCCTTAGGGAAAGAAGTGTGGCCCAAGGGAAAAAGAAACCTGTATCAGGAACTCATCACCCCAGTGAGTTACTCTGCAGTCAGCTCCATGTGAACTCTCCACAATGAGATTCCCAAATTGGAATTGCAGGTCTGGAGCAGAAAAAAAAAATCCTTGCAATAGAAGGTGGATGGTGTAAAATTCCAGGTTCATGGAATGGGCACTGTAGAGAACAAGGAGCAGTGGGAAAGACTGGGATTCACCATGGGGCTGTGGAAACAGCCAAGTTGCCAGAATTATTCCTTCTTATTCCTTCTTCCACTGGAAATATGTCCCTGTGGATCCTCCAGTCCTGAGTCATTCTGCCAGAGGGACCCTGTGTGTCCAGCTGGGAGTTTCCAGAGCAGGGATTGCTGGTTCTTCCATTCCCAAAGGAGCTCTCCTCCTCCTCCATTTCTGAGCTTTCCTGTCTCTGCATCTTTTTAACCCATTTGTACATTAATTTCTTATGCACATAAGAAATCCTGAGCAATCCTGAACACCTTATCAAAGGAGGAACATCTTGTATGGAATGGCAGCCAGGGGATGGAGTAAAGGCAGCCTGGTTGGCTTGGGATGGGGCTGCAGCCCTGGGATCCCATTTTCCATGATGGAGGGGAGCATTCCCAAGGCTCCAGGCAGGGGAAGGGGCCTCCCCTGGCTCTGGGGGTGACCCTGGGGGCAGGTGAGGGGCACAGGCAGCTGCTGGGCTCCAGTTCCAGCCAGGTGTGACCACAGGGCTGGAGACGTACCAAGGAGCCTTGAAGGCAGTTCAGGAGTTCCTGCTGGGGCTCCAAAGGACATTCCCATGTGGTTCCCCAAACCAAGGGGAATTGGCAACCAGAGGAAAATATTTCTCAGGTTGAGAGTCTCTGATCAGTCACAGCGGTCAGGGAACAGTCTGGGAGCAGGTGAGGCCACTCTGGGGCCAGAGTCAGCAGCTCAGGCATGGAGGAATGGGGCACGAATCCCAGAAAGTCTGGGTTGGAAGAGACCTCAAAACCCATCCAGTGCCAGCCCTGCCATGGCAGGGACACCTCCCACTGTCCCCAATGTCCAGCCTGGCCTTGGGCACTGCCAGGGATCCAGGGGCAGCCACAGCTGCTCTGGGCACCCTGTGCCAGGGCCTGCCCACTCTGCCAGGGAACAATTCCTGCCCAGGATCCTCAACCCCAATATTTTCAACCAACCAGGGAACTGCCCCATCCCTCTTAAGCGCCCAAGGCCAGGTTGGACATTGGAGTCTGGAACAAACTGGGACAGTGTAAAGTGTCCCTGCCCATGGCAGGGCTTGGAAGAGATGAAATTTAGGGTTTCTCCCATCCCAATTCCCTGTATGATTCCATGCTGCTTTGCTCCTGCACAGCGGTGCCAGAACGGAGCAGAGCTGAGCTCTGGGAGTGGAGCTTCAGGTGCCAACATGGACCTGCTTGCCTGGGGCTCCTGCTGTGGGCTGTGAAGGTCCCACCCAGGCAGCAGCAGTGGAGCCATGAGGTGTCTGTGAGGGAGGAGTGGCCCTGGCAGTGCCCAGCTCTTGGCTCTCCAGGATGAATCACGCAGGCACTCTCTGCGTCAGGCAAGATGCTCAGATAAGGTGTTCAGAGGCACCTACATCAGCAGTGTTGGACTTTTTCCATGGGCTGGGCATTAATCCAGCATGTTCAGCACCAGCTTAAAGCTGCTTCTGCATTAAACAGGCCTTAACTGCTGGGACAGTGCTGGTGGCACAGCGACAGTGGGGCGGTGCTGCTGGGAATGGTGGGACAGGGGCTGTGGGGTGGTGGTGGTGGGATGGTTCATGGTGCCAGTGGGACAGGGATGGTGATGGTAGGATGGTGATGGTGTCAATGGGACAGGGGTGGTGGGATGG
>VWZU01005856.1:0-30466 GCA_013397095.1 Sterrhoptilus dennistouni
GTCAGCAAATTCTTGATAAGCTGACCCAGCTCACCAGTCCCCCCATTGTCCCTCTACTTCACACTGGTTCTGAAGAGGATTCACAAAAGCTGCCTTGCAAGAGCAGCGAGAAATCTTGCTTGTAGAAAGCACTGAAAGTCCTGGCCTTTTGTTTGAACCCTCTTCCCATGTGTACCTCCCAAACACGGCTTTAACGTGTGAAAGAAACTTACATTGACTCCAGGGTCCATTTGGGTGGGTATTTTCCTTTTTCAGAGACACTTTCCTTCCTAGTTGGCTGTTCCTGTACTTCAGCAGGTGATTCCAACTGCTCGTTTCTGTAAACGAGAATCAACAGTTCCAAAGCTTTGCCAAATTCACAACAGCTTGGCTTTATAGCCCTGACCAGGTGGTGAATAAAAAGCTCATTAAAACGCAAACCAAAGCACACCTGGGAGGAGGCTGCTGCTGAACTTACTTGGTTTCAAAATGCTCCTCTTCATACTCTGCCCAGGAATAGGTGCTGAGGAACCTCTGCAGCGAAGGACGCTTCTCATTCTGCTTCACACCTAGCCTGCCCCTGCCATGTGTTAAACAAATTTGTCTGATTTTCCCCAGCAGATAGAGGGCAGAAAATCAGAAATTTATCAGCAGCCTACTCATTTGTTTGACCTCAGAAAAATAACTTACAAATTCAATTGCTTGAAATTAGGAACATTAAAAAAAACAACCCCAAATGAAACCAAACTATAGATCCATCCACTGTAAATATTTAGATTTCACATTTTAGTTCTAAAACAAGAAAGTTGACAGATTTTTTTTAAAGCTCTCAATGCTTAATAAATAAAAAAGGTGAGCTCATAAGGCTCATTTACCTATTATAGCTCATAGAATTAATGTGAAAGGTGTAGCCTAAACCTTATTTTACCCCAACATGCTCCATAAACTGCTCACTACAGGCATAGTTAGAATCAAAAAATATTTCCCCCGTTCAAAGACAAGCCCAGATGACTTTACCAACTGCTTGATCTCCTGCTGAATCTGTCACTCCGTTCATCCCCATCGGGTTCATGGAACTGGGCCTGGAGGAGGAATTTGCCCATTTACTGCACTGGCATTCTGATGCTTCATCCCAGCCGGTTTTGGGGAGGTGAAGCACCTCGGCATCCCTCCAGCAGCTCCTACTTACCAGTGGCACCCCAATCCCTGCATTCCCAGCACTCCTGGGCACTGTTGCAATGCTAACTCTCCGCAGGGCTGACGAGGGCTATACAAATAAGAGGCATTACTGGCTCTGAGCAAGGCACAACTGGGTTACCCACTGAGCACACAAGATACCCTCTGTTTTATACAAACTATATTAAAAAAAGGGGTGTTGACACTTAGCTGGAAGTGACACACAGAGAACCCAATCTCAAGTGCAGATCAAATCAGATTTTTAAGGCAGCATCTTTCCACAATAAGTGCTTTCTGCCCACCTGAAGCTGGCTGCACAGCTTCCAGCAAAATACCAAAATTGCCTGCAACTAAATTCCCCTAACCTCACTCACAGGACTTCCTACACTCTGAACCGCTCCTATCTCATTTTTGTGCTAAATCCTCCTTTAAATCCAAGAGAACCACACATGAACAATATTTCTTAACCAGTGAGTGAGAGCCCAACTATTTCACCTTCATCTTCTAAGGGCAGGAGGGTCACTTAGAAGGTTGGTGGGATGCCTGAAAAGTAGATCCTCATGTTTGATGACACCAGTCCATATTTGTGAGAGAACAGCACCAAGCAGCAGAGCACCAACACATAAAGCAAAGAAAAACACACACACACACACTTTAAAAAAGGGAAATTTCATATAAGGACTATTACCTTAAAGTTAAAAGGACTTGGTAGCTTCTTGTTCGTAGATTCATCTGTGAAGAGATCAAACATCAGAGCTTTTCAGGAAGAGTTTGCTTCTTACAGGGGTGCAGTGAGTGTAATTTGCAGCCTAAGATCTGACTTTCTTTAAGCAAAGCATTCTCAGAAAGCAGAAATGAGATCTCAGAAAAAAGCTTCCTATTTCATTAAATAAGTTCATAACATTCACACATTACCTTCCTCTGCAAGTATCAACTTCTGTCACTATAATCAAATATATTCTATTATTGAGGCAGTGTCCTGTTACAGCACTCACTTTCACAGTCAGGACTGTGGTTAAAAAGGCTCCCACAAGGATTTTATGGTGTGGAAGACTTCCCTTTTGGTGTTTAAAAAACATCCTGTTTTTCAGAAGAATTTAATACTTCTCTGGCAAAGCCACAAGTGCATAGCACTGGCTGCAAACCTCACTGCTGAGAAGGGGAAATAAAGGCCCCCTGCACTTAAGAGGTTTGCAATTCCCACGTAGAAAAGGGCAAGGTGCATCTGTAGAGAGCAGCCAAAGCTCAGCTACCTAGAAATAGCTACTGTGGACAAGCACCCAATTTACTGCTCACAAGGAACAAGATTATCACCAACACATGCCATGCACTTTGCTGAAAGCCAGAATGTTCCTGTGTACTTCAGTGATCCCACACACCCTGAGATCCATGACAGTTTAGGTACAAGTTAATTTCAGAGAGCTGCTTTTAGTAATGATAATAAATTGCTATTTCCTCCCCATTCTTAGAAAAGGGGATAAAACAACCATATAGTTCTATCACCTAAGATGTGCAGGGATTATATGACTGTTCTGCAGCTATAAGGGTCTGTCTGGCAGGTGCTATCAAGGGGAACAAGGCCTTTCCTGGTTACCTCTGTCTCCAAGGCAGCTGAAGGACCTCTCATTCTGGAGCAGGACCTGCTTGAGCTCCTCGAGCTCTGCGTGTTCCTTGGCATACATGCGCTTCAGGTTCTCCACGTGCTGGATCATCACCTCCACAGCCTTGCTCACCCGGCTCTCCTGAGGGAGCAGGGAAGGCAGCAGCTATCAGGAGTTGCCTCATGTTTGGAGATTTCTCCCTCAAGCACCTGCTCTGCTCTGGTGTCCCACTTTTATCTTCCCTTTCAAAGTTTCACTACAACCCCTGCCCTGGCACATGCTACACAGGTTTCATTTCTCCAGGGATCACTCTTGTTGTCAAATAAATAAATCAGTCTTCAGCTTTCCAAGCCCTTACAACTCATCACTATAATCTCCTCCTATTTGCAGTCTCAGCTGCCACCATGCATTTGCTGGTATTGCCAAATTGTACTTTCCTGCTGTTCTGGGAGTATTATACACAACTACACCTAACATTTGGGCAGGGCTTTGTAATTTTCCATAGATTTATCTGATTAGCTGCCCTTTCCATAAGGCATAGAGCCATTTTTGCAGCATCAAGGCCATTGTTACCACCCTGCTTGGTACTTTGTACATCTCTCTGCTGTAAAGTATTTTTTTTTTTTTTTTTCCCCCCGTTGGTTGGTTTTTTTTTTAACCAGAAACCTGTAATTTCTCCTGTGGGTTTTTGCACAATTCTAGCTGCTCTCAGTGCCTGGGATTCCTTATAACAACACAGAGTGAGAAGAGAAGACCAGGACTAAGTTGTTCTGGCCAGTCTACACTACACCAACCCGATTCCCAAAATCTAATCCCGGAACCAGGAGCCCAGCAAGCAGATGTGGCTATCCTTTTACAGTGAGAAGATTTCAGCTCTGTACAAAGTACTTTGAGATGGAAAGTGTTACCTGATTAATAGCTCCCAACATCTCTGCTCTGCTGGCGACTCGAGCTGCGTATTGGCTTAGGAACTGCAGGCTTTTCTGCAGCTTCTTAATAATCTCCTGTGCTTGGTTATCTTCTTCACACAAAGGAACTAATGCCTAAGAGCACACACTGGTAAGAAAACTGGTGTGAAGTATTAACAGAGAATGAAGGGTTGAACTGATGACATTGAGGAGCTGCATTCAGGCCCACATCAACATCCTCAGTCAGTGTAACTTGAATAGAGAGCTCCAGTGGGCAGAGACTGGAGCATGAAATCAGCTGAAGCAGGAGTCAGATGCTTGTGCAACAGAAAAACTCCCCACTGCCTGAGCACCCAATGCACTTGGATCAAGGTTACCCCTTGTAATCGCTCATATTTCAACTGCATTCTCCAGAACTTCCTTCATAGTTGCTCATCATGTATCCCATGCACCCCTTAAAGAGCTATTTTGAGACGCATCTACTTATCCCATCCACCCCACCAGCCCTGGCCAATACTGACCTCTAACATGTTCACAGCATTTGTGATCTCCTTTTTCAAGTTTTCTTCAGCCAGGTCTCGGGACCTCTCTTCAAGCTTCACTCTCTTGTCCAAGGTAAACAAGTCACACTTAAAACCTAAAGACAGCCTCAGAAATTCAGCCTGATGTGGGAGGAGAAAATATTTCAGAGGAATCCAAGTGATGCAGAAGTTTAAGTAGATTTGGACACTGACATGATGGTTGGAACTATACCAGAGTATAGTGACCAGAGTTTAAGAGAGATACAGAAGAATAAGTGAACATGACCCACTTCCTTAAAGCAGGTCTTCCCATCTGTAGTGATGGGGGGAATGTTCTGCAGCCAGAAGAGGTGACATCCTGGCAGCACACTGTGCCATCTGTGCCTTTTGACAAAACTCTCTTAAATCAGCACATTCTGCCTGGGAGGAGGTCACAGCTATGCTTCTTCAGGCTTGCAAACAAATGTTACAGTAGTGACAAGTCTTTGTTCAGTTTTACCAATTTCCACCTTTCTCCTTCCCATCTCTTGCAAAAATTTCCGTTAGGCTTGGAAAGAGATATTTTACAAGTTAACCTACAGAAATACATCCAGTTTAAGCTGGATCATCCTTTTACATAGGAGGAGATACTAATCAGAGTTTATCTATAAGATCTGTTACCTGAAATACTCCAGGACAGAAGCAGTTGAGACTTACCTCCACTTCCTTCTCATTTGGGGAGTCACTGCAGGAGAAGAAAAAGAACCATGGAACAGACTGTGGCTTCAAATTCATACCTGCAGGTGATCACTGGAAGTCAAAACACTTACGGCTCATTTTGCTTGGTTTTATCTCCTTTAATGCCACCTGCAGTGGGTGAACTCCCTGAGAAGAGACAAAAACCCGTTTTCAGACCAAAGTGAAAAAAGCAACCTCTCCAAACCAACCTGTGAGAGTCTTTTAAGCTTCCACAGAAGCCCTGTTCAAGATTTCCAGTGTTAAGCTCTCACCACTGAAAACAACTTGTGTGCCTCAGGTTCTATTCATAGTGTGAGGCACCACAGCACTGCCACTTGCACAAAACCCCAAAAGTCAGTTGTTCTGGGGACTTCAGCTGGCATCTTATTAGCAAAGAAATGGTTAATTGCAGGTTTTGGCTTCAGGATGTTATGTGATTTAGTACCTCACCAGCTTTTAGTAATCTCCAAAGGCAAAAGAGGAGGTGATTTGGAAAGTGGAAATGTCTAAGGAGAAACAACATCCTGCTGCTCTATATCATGGATAGCACAGAGATACTTCTACAAATCTTTGGGGAGAGCAGGAGTGCCAGAACTGTCTCAAATATCCCAACTCCTTTGCAGCTGAGAAATTTCCTCCTGTGTAGAGGAATATGGAGCTGGTTAGATCAGTATCTGCAGAAACCAAAGCAGCAGATTTTGCATGACACCACTGTTCTTCTCTTCATTTTGATCTCCAACTGGAGGTACCAGGCCCTAAAACAAAAGCCTCTGACCATGCTTGGTGTGGGAGGCAGCTCCTTGCACCTCTCCACACAACTCTGGACTCAGCTTGTGCTCCAGTAATATGAAGGTGCTCAGGAAAAACCCCCTTACCTTTCCTGCTGGGAACCACAGCTGGTGCTTCCTCACTCTGCTCTTGATTATTTTTCTTTTCCTGGCCCAGCTCCTAAAGGCACATCAGAGCAGTTACAGCAAGGGAGCAGCCACATCCCCTCTGGAGGGGCCTGTCCCCTCTTTTGTCACTGCTCAGCCAACCCACTTGGGCTTTTCACCACCACCAGCATCTTACCGGGTCTTGCTTCAAAACATTTTGAAACACAGGCTTGGGGTCTTCTATCACCAGACAGGATTCCTTCTTGGTCTGACTTGGGCCTGTGGAGAAACATTCCCAAACCCAAATGTGACAATAAACTACACTGAGTTTCCCACACCCACCATTTTAGCCATGGGCCAACTGGGCTAAAAAAACTGCACCAAATGCTGTGAAAGACCACCAAGGAAAAGAGGAGGCAGCAAAGAACACTATAAAGACACGTAGGAAGAAGTGTGATAACTATGATTGGAAAAAAAAACCCTCCTTAAATGTTATATATCTACAGCTGAGAACATAATGCACCTCCTGTAGTTGAAGTAATACTCCCTTAGATAAATAAATTTTATTATTTTGCTATCAGCGTGGAGGTTCTGTTGTTGTTATACTTACTGTTTAAAGAGGCAGCTTTAAATTAATATTTATACCTTTAAGAACATCTAGAATATTTTGTTTTCTCCTTTGTTTATGCAGTCACACAGCTGTCAGCCAAGGAAATGGCACAAGGAAAAACAAAACAAAACAAACCAAAAATGCAGAAGAACTCCAACTTCGGGTTTGAAGCCTGCAAGGGGAGATTTATCAGTTCTAATATTAGGGACAGTTTCTTTTCAGAGATGTGAAACAGGCAGCTGGATTCTCAGACTTTAAAGCTATTGGGACACTTTTTAATTTGTTCTACATATCTGCTTCCTCTTAGCCAAAGGCACCTGGACCACATATGAAAATTAACAGTAGAGGGAAATTAGTAGAAATAAAATGTTTTGAAATGAAGGGACAGATTTCAGGAAGATAGTACTGAGGAAAGAAAACCAAACAAGAAACTATAGCTTATATTGAGGTAAAGATTTAAAAAATATTACAAAAAATCTACACAGGTATTCTGCACTACTTATTCAGATCAGCTTTACAAAAGCAGCTTAAATACAGTGTGTATACATGCTCCAGCGTTTATAGCTTTTCAGTGGAAAAAACCATCAGATCTGGTAAGAATCTGGTGGGTGTTTATGGCTCTAGCAAAGACAGAACAAAACATAAATCCCTCTACCCTCATCTCTCCTCTTGACCCATCCCAGCTTCTTGTGCAACAGCCTTAAAAGAGAGAAAGCATTTAGTGGCACTGTTGAACTGAATAACTGCTTAAACCCATAAAACCCCCACGTTTTCTCTTGTCAGAATTGTCTGAGATTTTGTACCCACTCAGTGTTTTGGCAGCTGAGCCAAGCCCCAAGATCTCACCAGGTTGTTTCATACTCCCTGCCTGCAGTGCTGTGGTAAGGTGGGTAAAAAACTTTATTCCTACTCAGCTTTGGGGAGGCTTGAGAGCCCTGGCAGGTGAAAATACTTGTAAAAACAGAAATTCTCATGCTGTTGCTCTTACTCAGCTTCCTCACTTCAAAGATGTGCTGGGAGCAAACCATTTCCTCAGTAGGCAGCAGCCACTGTACCTGACATGGGAGCAGCTGGGTCCTTATCACTGTTTGTCTCTGTTGCTGCAGAAGTTGGCACATCTTCCCCTCTCTCACGTAAGCCCTTGGATGTTCTTTGCTCCATTATGACACAGCCTGTAACATCAGACAGCAGAAAACACAGCTTATATTTTTTAGTAAACACACAGACTTAGGCACATTCAGGGCTTCCAGTGCCCCACATTAAGGACTCACCCGGTACCGGTGCTGTGCTTTCCACTGATGATGCAAGAGCTTCTCGGGCTGATGTTAAGTGATCACTGCCAAAACAAAATCCTTTCAGATACTCATCCACATGATACAGATCTTGATAAAGGATTTTAAATCTTGCACAAGACCTGACCTGGATGGGATCAGAATGGCTGATGGTGTTGGCTCCCCACGGTCAATCTTCAGAGAGAAAGAAAAGAGTTTGCATCAGAGTGATAACTGCCAGTATAAAACTTGTATGTCAAAAATTTGACTTTCCCAGCTGTGCCTAAACTATTCCAGCAGTGAAGAGCTAGCTGGTAAGTACACAGATTCACCCACCAGTCTAAAGTCATCCCAGGAATGTCACACTCAGATGTGTTTTGGTTCCTGACTCCATGGTTTGCTCCTAACACGCATTTTCAATGATCAACACTACCAATGATCAACCACTACCATTCCATTTTAACTCTGTGCATCAGGAGAGATCCATTTTCAAGGTCTGGAGCTCAAAGCCTACAAGGGAGGTGCACAGAGCTCACTTGGCTGTAGGGATCAGACTCCTTAGGTAAATAAAAGTGTTAACAGTCACAGCATGAGCCAGCAGGTGGTTCAGAACACAGAAAACTTGTGTGCTGTGTTTTACATCTTAGTGACTGCCTTTGAAGGGATCTAGGTTTTACAATATTACCCAGCCCCTTCAGAGGCTTCAAGGCTCTCTGGTGTGCAAACAGCAGAGGAACAAAGCAATTAAAACTGGCAGTTTCGCTCATGTTCCTCTAGCTGCCATGGTGCGGTTTTGGACTTGAGCCTTATCACATCACAGACAAAACCAAAATCCTCTTGAGGTTTTTAATTTCGAGGGAGGTGCTATATATGCAATATCCCTCTTCCTCATTTCACCCTGGAAAGCTCCAGCTCACTCTTTATGTTGTTCATTGGTTGGTCTCTTTATGGGTGAAAATACAGGGGGAACTGATGAGGTTTAAAGGGTTAAGCTGGTTATGACTTGTGCTGCATTACACCAACTGTTAAAGAAAAGCATCAAATAGAAAACAAAACCAGCCCAAACCCATTCCTCTCTCCAAGAAGAGGAAGAAGGAGGCCAGACAGCTCCCTACATAGCAAGCACCCAAGAGCACTGTTGAAGTGTGTCTGGAGAAACAACAGAAAAACCCCAGCAGCAGCAAGTGATTGATTGCCTGTGTTCTGGCATCTTTCCTACCCCCTCAAATGCCCTCAGAGGACACAGGAAACCCAGCAAATGAGAACAGGAGGGATCCAAGAGCCCTGGTCACTCCTAAGAGTGACCTACTGCTCCCAGCGTCACGAAGTGCCTTTTCCCTCCTCCCTGCCCCGTCAGAGCTGGGCTATTCCTGCACAGCCCTGCCCAGCCAGGTGGATGCTTCCTCTAATGCAAATTCAGGCTATTTTTATTATTATTATTTGAAGCCGCTTGTAAGCTTGAGGAAGTGCATCGGCCTTGTTCAGGCCATTGGGTCTGCAGGAGTATTGGGGAGAGAGAATAACATCATATTGGAAAGAAAACTACAGGGCTTTAAAAACTAACAGAGCACCCAAGTAAATGGAAAAGCCCTTGCATCACCTAGATCTGACTGAAATGATACATTATGCTACATGACCTGTCCCTGCCCAGATGGGCACATGGTCAGTTGTCTCTTTGCAATGAAAGAAAAACCTCAATTCAGTTTTTTAAAACCCTAAGCTGGCTACTCCCACTCCACACAAAGGGGAAAAATCCCAATAAAAGAGAAACACCACATTCTACATTTCTTAATAAAATAGAATTACCCAATGGTTTGAGTTGGAAGGGACTACAACAATCAAAATTCCAACCAACCAGTGGAAGGGACATCTTCCACTATCCCAGGCCGTTCAGACCAACATTCAAGCTGGCCTTAGACACTTCCAGGGCTGGAGCAGCCACAGCTTCTCTGGGCAACCTGTGCCAGGGCCTCACCACCCTCACAAGTAAAATCTGCTTGCACAGGGTGTTAGAGAATGGCACAGTTCTTTTATGAGGAAGAACAGCCAAAAAAGATCCTGAAGCACATCCTAATCACTTCCTCTACCTCCATCCCTCTGATTAGCATAATAATACAAGGGTTCTCAGCCTACAAATTCTGGTCACAGTCTGATACAACTCCTCCCAAACAGTCATTAACATTCGGAAGACCTATCTGGTTTTCAGACTGTGGTATGACTTCTACATTTATTAATCCAAACAACGACAAAAAGCCCAGGCTCCATTTGGCTCTCACAAATGCTCCTTTATTAAGTAGCCCCTGAACTTCTATGGTGACAATGATTTGACACAAATAATTCAAGTGTAATGAAACTCCAAAGAAAACTAGGAAGATTTTTCTATTGAACAAAGATATTCAAATTTTCCTACATGCCAGTGTTCAGAACAGATACTGGGCACAGCCCATTTGCCTTTTCTCTGGGGTAAGTTTGAACATTCATGTGCAAAGCTTATGCCAAAAAGTGATAACAAGAATGGAAAATGACATTTTTGAGCCCAGGTGGAATTACAGAAAGCCCCAGAGCAAAAAAGCACAGGTGCTTCATACACCTTTGTACAGCTGTGACTTTCCAGAAGGACTGGATGAAGTAGGAACCCTTGAGAGGATCCTCTTTAAGGGCACTGAAGTAGTAGCAGCACAAGCTGGGAGTTCTTCACCTGCTCTACCCCAGTGTGCTGAAACCACAGAGAGTCCCCAGAACTCTTACTTTCTACCCTCACTGCACTTTCTGCTTTGATTTACCACTACAACCAGACCATGCTGTACTCACAGTATCACACACCAGCCAGGATCACCCTGAGGTTGGCTGCTGTTTAGTCCCAGAGGTTAATTTCTAGGTTCACAGAAACAACTGACTGATATTCTTCCACCATCCTCACCAACACTGGAGTTTGCAAAGCTCATTAGAAGTTCTGCATGGTGGAGCTGAGGTCTAGATTTCAATAGTGAGGATTGAGGCATAGCTTAGGTGTGCTGAGCTGCAGCTTCTCTTGCTGTTGCCACAAGAAAACTTCAAGCTCAAGCTGTAGATGCAGGATGTGAGGTAGCACTGAAAACATAGCTGAGTACATCAGCTGAAGGGAAGCTCCCCTACAGCAAAGATGGAATTTTTCAGCTGTTACATGGTGCCCGTGGGAGAAAGCGCAAAGAAAGGCAGTACTCCCAACTGAAGCATCCTGTGTGGCTCCTTGCAGGTGGAGAAAAAGAGCTAAAACACTCAGTTCTTCCCTGGCAGAACCAACTGTTACTGCAGAACCAGCACTGTCTCCAGCCTTGAAACCACATTTAAAACACTCCGTAGCTAAAAGCATGACCTAGTTGCACATGAACATGAAGACATTTGGTTTTATAACCAAGGTATTGCAGAAACATACCCAAACAGAACACCCCCCACAGCACCCTGCTGACTGAGGCCAGCTCCATCCACTGTGGAGCAGTGCTGATTTATAGCTGAGCCATCTGGACCTGGGTCTGAGCAAGGCATGAAATGCTCGAGCCTGTTCAAAACCACATCTCGGGCATCAGAGGCAGCACTCACCTCAGCAAGTGAAGAGTCCATCATTGTAATGGAAACAGGAAGGTCTGCATCAGTGTAGTCATCAGTAGAGCATATTTTCCACCTGGCAACACAGGCTTTATTTGCATATTGCCCAAACAACAGAGAGATAGAGTGCCCATTTTCCTTAAGCACATAACAACTGAAGTCACCACACTCTGTGCAGTCAGTCAGCTGGTCTCTCCGGGAAATAAATTCATCACCAACATCAATCCCTCCTCCCCCGAACAGCCCTTTTCCCAACCTCCTCCACACGGCACAATTCTACAGAAAACCGGTGGCAAAAGCTTCGAGAGCTGCTGAGTCTCTTGCTGCAGACTGCCTGCTTCTGCACCTTCAGGAACATCCTTCTATTCTAAAATATTCACTGCAATTCACTTCAGCTTTCATAATCTCAAGCAGTTTAATCTCTATTTTAAAGATCTAAGGAGGTAGCTTGATAGGCAAGGACCTCAGAATTCCTGTTCTAAGTTCAGCAAAAAAGAAAAGCAGCTCCTCAAAGCCAATAGGATTTTGGCACCTAATGGGAATGCTAATTGTGAGTTAAATGTGAAAAATAGGCAAGAATGCCTAAGCCATGTCTCAGTCCTCCAGCATGAAATAGAAACCGCATTACTGTATTTGGCTGGTTACCAGCAGTTCTAGTAAGGAATTTTGGTAGCTGTGTATAGAAGCAAAGTGCTGCCCTGGATCACCATGAGCTGATCACCAGGTGTCCAGCATTCCCTCTAAGGGAGTCCCCTGCAGCTGAGCCCAGCACATGGAATCTGCTAGACCCTGTTGACTCTTCCCCCCTTCACCCCAAAAAGGTTCCTTTGCCACCTTACCTGCATTCTCCTGATGTCACATCTGAGCTGGACATGTGTCCCACATCACACCTCTCCAGAGTGCAGCTGCCAGAGCTCTGCCTGCAAGGTTGCTCCCAGCTGTGCCCAGAAGGGTTATTTGGGCAAGAGATCTCTAAGGTCAGAGCATCTGTTAAGAAGGACAAGCACGAAAAGAGGTGGTCCTTGGCAAAGCTGGATTTAGTTACAAGTCAATTTTTTGGCGCACTCTAAAATAATCAAGAAGCAGACCAACCAAGCAGAGATTTATAATAAGGCAACTTCTATCTTGGTAAGAAAGGGTTTGGTTGTGTGGCCTCAACTTGTTTTGTAGATGGAAAGTTTGGCAAACTGAAACAGCCCTCTTAGAGCGATGCTCTGATAAAGAGAAGCAAAGAAAGTCCTACTTCCATTCCAAACAATACAGCCTGGAATTACACTTAAACATCCATAGTCTGTGTGAGAAGAACCTCTGTGTGGTACCAGCAGGGAAGATGCTTGTGTGTGAAATCCCAAACGCAGCATACCCTGCAGCCCTGCAATGCATAGCCTTGTCAGTGACTGCTTTTAATCCTTGTAAGGCTTGGGAGTTGCAGAGAAATTCAAACAATCCAGGAATGCAGGAGAAAGTAACAAATACAATTGGCTGGAAAAGGTGGGGCAGCCCAGGAGAAGAGAAGATTGAGTTGACACTGGCCCAGGTTGCTCCATCTCTGGCAGTGTCCAAGGCCAGGCTGGATGGGGCTCTGAGCAACCTGGGATAGTGGAAGGTGTCCCTGCTTATCTTTAAAGTCTCTCCCCAAACCATTCTTTCACTCTATGATTTTATTCTCAGTAGCTCTGTTACTGTTCAGGTTGTTAAACCAGGACTGCCCTCAGCTCAGTAGCGAAGGAGCAGGATATCTCAGGGTGTGCCAGTCAGAGGGAATGGGGAGAACAGAACTCTGACCCTCTGGATCCAGACTGACAAGCATTCTGTCAGGAATATACTTGGATGTATGATTTACACCAATAGCTCCTTAAGATTTTGGGAACTCTCAGTCAGGTTGACAGACAGCCACCTCTTCAGGCCTTTCACTGCCAGCACTGTAATCATGGTTCAGATTCTTGGATTACATGCAGAAATAGGTTAAAGCCCACAGCAGATTTTCCACACTCTAGCAGCACACTCAGCACTATTGAGAGTGTTCTGTCAGCTCTTTCTATATTTCAGATGAAAGACAGAAATGTCCAACACTACCAGGTCTTACCTAGCAGAAGGGAGCCGTGCCAGTGGGAAACACCTGAGGGCAGTGCCCAGGGAAAGTCAGAGTATGAGCTGGGTCCTTCACTCCATGGTTGTTTGGAGCAGTGGAGATGCTAATTGAAAAAATAAGTGCTGCTGTTCCACCACGCTGAATACATTAATGCCACCAACTCCCCCCCACGCACAGGCATCTGCATAATGTAACACCAACAGTTACACAAATACATCTTCTGTGGCTTTTTTGTCTAGAAAAGCAGAAGAGCTCATATCTGTAATGGGCAGAACAGTTACAGGAAGGGGCAGGATAACTAAACTTTACACTTGCAACAAAATGTGTTGGTTCAAGACAGGTCTGGAAATAAATCCTACAAAACCAGGCAAGATGAGCCTGAGAGCAGAACCAAAGATGCCACTCAAACCCTATGAAGGGGGTAAAAAGAAAAAAGAAAAAGAAAAATCCACAACACTTTCAACCAAGCCAATAGGTGTCATCTGAAGACGGCATCTGAGAACTTCTGAAGCAACATATGCACAGCTATTTTTGACTTAATGTTGCTTAAACAATGAAAAATAGAAAAGAAATTGGAAGAAGTGCCATCTTCAGACTGATTCTTTTTCAAAAACCAATTTATCACAAAGTTATGTTGTGCTTCAGAGGCAGTGGGAACCTGGCTTTGCAATAAGGTTTGGAATATGCTTTTGTATGCATGTAAACACCTGCATGCACATACACACAGATATTGATCTCAAGTTATTTTTAGTGAACGTTTAACTCGGCAAAGTTTCTCACGAGGAAAGTTATTTATTTCCCTGAGGTGATAAAGAAAAAAAAACTCCACCCAAATAAACCCAACATCTCATTTTAACAGGCCCAGCAATGATCACAGCAAGCACACTTACCTTCCCTTTTACATGTTCAGCTGACGTGGGCAGCAGAGCGTAGTCACATTCTAACTCTGCACAGCACTGTTGTAGTAGACAGAGTTTAAGGCAGGCAGGTAAGGAAAAAAAAAAAAAAAAAAAAAAACAACCAAAAAAGTAGAAGGACCATTACCACTGATTCTGAGCAAAATGCAACTCTACCTTTTAAACTGAACTACTTGCAGCTGTCAATTGCAAAACTGCAGCTGCAAAACTCTGCAGTCATTTCCCCTTGCTACTTTCAGCCTTTAATTCTCATGTACAGATATAAGTTTTATTCACATGCAGCTGGCCCAGGTTTGACTCTGCTCGTCTGATGCCTCTGTCACAGCCTAGGGGACATTTCAGGACCTTCTGTTTGCTGTTAAATACCTGGTTGATCTGAATCCAGAGTGTTAAGATCCTCAGCTATAACATTCCTTACTAGAGCCAATTGGGAAAAAAGTCTCTCCACAATGTTTCTCCCTCCACCCCCTCCTCAAGCTGAAGCAAGTAATTTTATTCAAAGCAAAGCACTCCAGAGTTATGTAATTTCCAACATATTTCTCCACAGAGGGCCACAAATGCTTAATAACTGTTTCACTGTCTATTCCAGTGTCTGGATACTGAAGAAACCTTATAGTATGAGATTTTAAACATTTGTTTTCAAGCCTGTCTGCAGAAGTGAGGGCTGGTTGTGGGACAAAAATCACACCCATGCATCAGGGAAGGTTTCCCTCAGCCCCTTTTGATACAATCACTGAGAATCACAGTGAAGATCAACACCACACCTGTAAGTCCTGACACACTTTTCCCAGAAGGCTGAAAAAGGAAAATAATGTGCAGATTTGTACATACAGCTCGTGTACATGTTAGAAAAGAATATACCAGGTGCTGCCAAATTGTTTCCAGCTGGTCTCAGCTGTGTGGTCCTTCCACCAGAGCCCCTCCTGTGCAAGCCCATCTTCCCTGCTCCCAGCAAAAGGCACCATACCTGGCACAGCAACTCACAGAGTCGCCTCTGCAGCAGTTCCCATCTCAGGGCATTAGCAGTTACTATGAAGAGACATTTACAGGTCTAACAGGGTTCCTTACAACTTGATAATGAGCAATCCAATGTTACAGCATCTCTAACTGCTCCTTATCAAAACTTACTGCAGTTTGCATTACTCTGGTTAAACTTGCAACAGTTTTTTCCCAGGAAAGAGAAAACACTGGGCATCTTCACCTGCAAATCACGGGCAAGGCTTCCTCACATCACTAGTGTTAGGATGCCACAGTTCCTTGTGAAAACAGATCCCTCACTTATGGCTTAGGGGAAGATAAGTGTTTGGCCTTTCCACCTGACATCCTGTACAGAAGGTGTAAAGTCCATGGGCTTGGTATTTGAAGCATTTTCCCCCTTCTTACCATGCAGGTGGGAGGAAGTAGGAGATGGGAAGGGGTAGGTGGGAAGGATACCACAGCTCAGGCCTTCAGTCAGAAGAGGCACCAGACCTGTCTGGCTTTCTACAGGAACCAATATAAAGCATTTTTATTCTTTCCTTCAGTGCCAGCCTTGTTTGCCTGCCCTGGTCTTCATAATGCTTTACAACTTCTCTACACATCTGCCAGTTAATCTACGGAAAGATTTCTATAAAGTAACTGGAGTAATTTAAAGCCAATGTTTTAGCCATTTTCAGAGTGGTGCTGGTTTCTTTTTTGTTGTTGTTGTTTTATTTGGATTTTTTTTTAAATCACAGTGGCACTACTCTCACATCTGGAGTTCTCTCTCAATCTACTCAAGCTTACTTTGCAGAAGAACTTCATCTATTCAGAGCTGGAAAATGACAAACTATTTCCACTGTCATGCCTCTTTTTAAGAGCAAAATAAAGCAGCTGCACAGTTTGAGGGAAGCATGAAGGCAACACGAGCACACACAACAACAGCAAAACACTGGTCAGAGGGGAGCAAGCACAGTTGGGGTAATTTCTGCCATATCAGTGCAAAGTTGTGCCTTAGAGCTAGAGTAAAGGGTTCCAGGGAATTTTTCCTGGAAGACAAACTGTGGTTTCACATGGAGCTGTTTTCAATGTGCACAAACATATTGAACATATATGGTAAGTGCAAGCCTGAGGCCAAAACATTCAGGGGGCTGAAATCAGTCAAATCCTTTTTCTGTAAGAAAGTGAGCAGACTCCAGGGTTAGGAAAGAAAACCCCATGTGTTGTGGACTCAGATCTCTGCATTATTTAATTGCCCAGGTTATTGAGGTGCTGATATCAGGAAGTGAGTAAGAAAGAGGCAATATGAAGTTTCCATGGCTCTGTGGCAGAAGTTGCACGTGTACAAGGCAGTGACAGGATTGCTTTCCACTAAAGAGAGCAGCCTAACACCATGCAGATATTCAAAAACACAGAGCAGCCAACAGAACACAGAATGTACAAAAATCAAGTCTGTTTGGTTCAGGAAGCTCAAGAAAGAGGGATGACTTTGTTGGGGATAAGGTGAGGAGCAGCACTTTTGGTAAAGGAGTACCTGTGCCACTCGTGGAGTTATTAATCCCCCTCCTAGGACTGGGGGTTTTGTTGGGAGCTTCTGAAGCTTTAGTGGGTCCCAACACCCACTCCTTGGGATCCCACCTGCTTCTCATCTCCAACAGTGGCAGATCTCTTCAAGGAGAAGGAAAAGTAGAGAAAAAGGGGAGGAAAAATCCCAAAACAACAAGCAAGACTCCTCAGAGCATTTTACTGGATGACCTGCAGATCCATCCTGCTTTCCCTTGATGTAACTAAACGCTAAAGTACTTGCCCATGCAAAAAGTGAATGCTGGCACATGGCCAAAAGTTACTCACTTTTGTGGTCTTCCACCTTCTCCTGAAGCAACTGGCAAGTGCTTGCTAAAGCTGCATTCACATCCCTGAGCTTCTGCTGCTCAGAAATGGCTTCCACCAACTTGCTCTTCAAGGATGCTGCTTCTTCACAAGCAGAGTGAAATGCTTCAACTTGATCCTCCGCCTAAGCACAAAACAATATTTAGGGAAAAAAGAAAGGAATAAAAAAATAAAATAAAGCAGCCTGGCTAGCACAAGGAGCCTCTACAGTTCATGTAAATGAAACCAAACTGCATCTGTTCTTTCTCAGGAAGTGATAAAGCTCCCTCTGAACTTCTGCATTTTTACGTTGGGGTGGACCGTGTATGGAAGCTATTTTTGGGCTCTTTTTTTTTTCCTCTTTTCTTTTTTTTAAGCCACCACAAATATGCAATGCTGCCTCTTTCATCAGCAAACTGTTGTCACCACCCCCTCAAATTTTACTTCCTCTGCTGGTTCCACTTTTGCAGGGAGGCACACCATTCCAAACACGCGATTCCCTTCCCCGAGGGCAGCCGCGCGTTGGACGTGGCCCTTTTGGGTCCCCTGGTTCCCTGCACAGAGAGAACTGGGCTGCCCCTTACGTGCTTGCTGGCATCCTCCAGCTGCTGGGTGGCTTTTTGCAGCTCTGAACGCAGGGATTCTGCCTGGCCAGCAGTTTCTTCTTGTAGCAGTTTGGCAGTTTCTACCTCGCGTTGCCTGTGGGGCGAGAGAACACAAACCACAGCCCGTCAGTGACATTTCAGAGCAGGCTGGCCTGGGAGGTGACACACTCTCCCTGCTGGGACAGGCACCAAAAGTCAGCTGTCACATTCTGCAGCTCCCCAGGATCCAGCATCAGGGAATCAGACACAGGTTTTCACAGCAGGAAGGAGATGAAGGCTTTCTGTGACATTTCTGGGTACCACAGGGGAATCACTAGAGAACTGTCAAGGAGCAAGAGCTCAGTGGGGCAAGCTTGTGCAATTTGGGCAACAGAATGTGTTTGCTCAGGGTGAAATAGGGGAGGGATATAGAGTCAGTCGTTCTAGAAAAAGATACCCTAGAGCTGTTACTGCTTCATTGGATTGATTTCTTCATGTTTGAGAGGGAATTTCACTTGACAGCAAGCAGATGCCATCAGAACTGGTGCTAAAGAGGATGGCTTGCAATGAAATCCTTCTTTCCCACCACAGGAACCTTTGCCCATTCGCCCATTTCCTCCCTAACTCACTTCAGTTTTTTTTTCTTTTATCACAAACCATTTTGACACAGAACTTTAAGAAACCAAGGCATGAGTATTTTTGTCAGCTGTTTTCCAGGTGGAGGGAAAGCATGTAGGAGGCGGCTCAGTGGAAGACAAGTCAGGTCAAAGTGTGGCACAACTGCTCTACATCAGGTCTCGGGGCTGCCAAGCCCTAGAGACATCCCAAACTCAGGCACAGGGCTTGGAGCAACCTGATCTACTGGAAGGTGTCCCTGCCCATGGCAGGGGCTTGAAACTGGATGATCTTTCCAGCCCAGGCCATTTTATGATCCTATTTCTAAGGCCACAACTCACAGAAGG
The DNA here is from genome assembly GCA_013397095.1 of Sterrhoptilus dennistouni. NCBI lineage: Eukaryota > Metazoa > Chordata > Aves > Passeriformes > Zosteropidae > Sterrhoptilus > Sterrhoptilus dennistouni. Next base: position 18,625 of record VWZU01005856.1, read on the forward strand.
AACCATATGCCAAGAAAAGTTACATTTTCACATTTAATGACAACTCATTGAAGCTACACCCCTGGGAAATTGAGACATCCTCTTCCCTGAGCCTAGCAACTGTATCCCAAAGCAAAAATACCTGCAGGCAGATATTTAACAGCCCTCTTGCATCACACAAACCCAGCAGGTTTTTTTTAATGGCTGCATCTTCTTGGTAGGTAGTGCCCTCATGCTTTAACTTCTCAGTCTGTGGTCGACCTGGTGTTTTCAAAGACACCTCCAAGACTGTACATCAGTTCTGACACAAACCTTAACTCCCACACAGTGCAGACCTTGTGCTAAAACCAGATCCACGCTCCAAAACAGAAGATCATTTCCTCTTTAAAAAGTTCTTTAGAATTCAGTAGACTTTGTTCCACAAGAATACTCACCACAAAATAAGATAACTAAACAGGTAAGCAACCAGGAAAAAAAACCAAACTAAAACACAACCAAACCCAAACCTAACCCCCTCCACCCAAAAGACAGACATGCTTTGAAGGGGTACCTAGCAGAGAGCTCTTTCTTTAGATGAAGCTGTTCTGTCTTGGTTCTCCTCAGGTTGCCTGCCACTCGAGTAAAATCCTTGTCTAAGGAGTCCTTGCATTTTTCCAGAAGCTGGAGTTTCTGGGTCCAAAGATGTCTTTTTTCTCCTAGTTCTTGCTTGAGAGCCTGTGGAATTTTGAAGTTGCCATGTGGTTAGAGGAGGAGCAGAGCCAGAGAATGAGCCAGAGCCTTAATTTACACAGTGAGAAATGAGTTCTCTGCTCCACCAATTAATGTCATCACCTACATCCCACACTATCAGAATAAAGATAAAAGGTGCCCAGATACAGCAACGAAAACCATAACTTATAACAGGAAGTTTTAATAAAGATCATCTTGCAGGAAGCCCTAAAATTGATAATTTAGACTTCTGTGGCCCTTTCCTCAAAGTACAACCGAGTCCACTGGTACCAAATTGAGTTTGTATTACAGCAAAATAAATGAAATAACCAAGAACCAATAAAACCATATTTCTGTTTGTCATACACGCCTGGCAGATGATCTGTCCCAGGGATGATCCTCACCATAAAGGAGGATCAATTTCAATTTACCTCTGGTTTGTAGAATGAAAAGGGTAAAAATTAAGTGTTAGGTAACACTGAATTCTCTATTTCTCTGTACGGTGACTTGCAGTATAAAGTAAAGAGAAGAAGAATCCAGTGTTCTCTCTCTGACCTTCCTCAACTGAACACATGAAAGAGTGTCCTCAGCTTTTAAAGAATGCTTAATGAGAGTCAAACAGAGGTCAGGAAAGAATGAAGTTTATATTTCTGGCATTTTGCAGCAATTCTAAGGGGAAAACATCAATCTTACAAATATGAGCCATGTTATCTGCTTGCAAGTTGGAGTCTGATGCTCATAAGCTTCAAATAAAAAATATCACATCAAGTATCATGCTTGAAAAAAAGCAAAGAGAAAAAGGCAGTTTTTGCTGATAGGTTTCCTATGATGACATGGGATGTGACCATGTGCAACTGCCCACATCCTGAAGATCTGTTTCTCAGCCAAGGCAGGCAGCACTCACTCACAGAAATACCATAATTCGAAACTTAAGTGGTGTAGACTTGTCATGGCATGTGTACCAGCCTTATCTCCCAGTAGAGGGTGAAAAATATTTTGCTGTCACTATATATACTTAAATGCATACATATATGCACAAAACCATAAGCACATTTCAAGTTGGCTTTATGTCTAATAGCCTTTAAAAATGCTTTTGAAAATGCTAAACCACAGCAAAACATGTCCATAATATATTTTACAAGAAACACGGGGCAAGGCTTCTAGTAGCAACTTTTGTTGACAAACTAGCTAAATCTTGGGCCCTGTGCTTTCTCTGAGGCTGAAAGGATCTACTTTGAATCTCTCTCCTATATTTTGGATCTACTGTTGTTCAGCTCCACGCAAAAAACTTCACACTTATCTGGCTTGCTCTGTCTAGGTGAAGATAATTTTTGACATGAAGTCACTTCCCATCCCCCACAGGAGCCTAAAGGATGGGACCTTTATTTTTAAAGGATTTTGTTCTTTCTTGATCTGCTGTTAGCTCAGTTTCCAAATGCATCACTCTTTAGGAGCCAGAATAGGATTCATTTGCCACAATCAACTCCAACCCCCACACTAAAAGTCTTTTAGCTTCACATGTTTAACAGGAATATGGTCCCAATGTGAATGTAACTTCACAAGTGTTTTTCAGCTCTGACAGCTTTGAAGGAGGAGGTTTTCAGTCAAGACCAAAAAGCTACAGCAATTCACGAGCCAGCAGTTTGCCAGAGTCCACCCAAAGTCACATCTGGGTGAAGAGAGAGATGACTACACCTCCTCCAAGGGGAAGGTTTCAGGATTTACCTGAAGAAAAATTATAAAAAAACTGGCTCCAGGACTGGATGGCTCCCAAGGATTGCTCCAGCCCTGCCCAGGAAACATTAAGAGGCCCAGCTGCACCATTCTGCAGCACTAGAGGAAAAAAAAGGAGGTCACTTTTCTGCCCAAAGAACCAACAGCTCAAGCAGCACATCCCCTGGTGGCACCTGCTGTCACCCAAGGGAGAGGAATTGAGGGGTTTGATATCCATTAGGGAGCTGAAAAACAGCATTAATGTACAGCTTGGGGTTGGTGGAGCATTCTAAACAACACATCAGCAGAAAGGAGCAGGTCGGAGAAAAAGCCACACCCAATAAGATGGACATTTCAGAAACTGTGCTGTTATAGGGGAGAGGAGGGGCAGAACAAGAGTGTTTAGTTGTGTCCACAGGCACTAGCTATTATGCGGGGAAGATATTTTTACCGGTACCTTGAGCAAAAGGCTGTGCTTGCAAGCTTCACTAGAGGTATAAAGAGTAGGGGAAATACATTATGCAAGATTAAGTTGTAAAAACAAGGTTTTGTTGAATTTTTTTTCCATGGAATATACCCAGTAAAAGCAGAACTCTTCCCCTTTCACAACAAAATAAACCCTATGGAGGTTTTGATTCAGAAATTTGGCTTTAAAGCCTCCTCTGCTAATTGCCCTTCTTCATCTACCCTTCCCTTCAGAGTTTTAACTAAGGGAGCTCTTGCAAGACAAGCCAGCAAGGGCACAGCATGTAAGTGAACAGCAATCATAATTTTCCTCCCCCAAAATCCCAAGTAAAAGAAGATATTTCTCTCCATGCAGCCATCTCTGACCCACAGATAGACTCTGATCTCCAGTAATAAATACACACAGCATGCAGCAGCAAAATACTCACCTGAAGTTTCTGCACAGCCCCACGATTTCACTAAATGCTTCAGAGAAACGGTTACTCACCACAAGTTTTTTTTCCCAGGCCTGTTGCATGTCCTCATCAGGATCTTTTACCCATTCTAATGAAGCCATGACAAGCTTCTCTGCTTCAGAGACTTCCTCTTGCTGAAAAACAAAATAAATCCCTAAACAACCTTCCCAAACTACAGCATTTTTAGTGCTCACCTAAAACAACTCTGCCCAGAATTACCCAGGATATAAATTAGTGTTAGAGTAGGTGGCAAGTGATCTTGTTAAACCATGACCCCCTCCAATCTCAAACTATTCTTATTTTTTCAGAAGGAACAAACAATCTGATTATCAATGCCTGGAAAATTCCTAATTAAATTGCTGATCAAAGACAACACCCTTGTCCACGTAGGCTTTGCCACTGACCAGGTTTTGCATGATAGTCTTGAATTTTTCTCCTGCATATTCAGGCCCCTGAAGCAGAAGCAGCACTTCACGGTCCAGTGTTTCATCCAGGGATGTCCATTCAGTCCTGATAATCTTTGAAGAGATGGAAGAGCCAGCTAGTTTGACATCCCCTTGTTACAAACCAGCATCAGTGACATTTTGACTTTCCTCAAGCACCCCTCCCCTGTATTTACCAGAAGGTCAGAGGTACCAAAACTTGAAGCTTGGAAAAGCGTTTTCAAAACCATCACATCAATGGGGATTAAAAAAACCCCAACAAAACAAAACCAAGCCAGTCAAGCTGAGCTGCTGAGTGATCCAGTGTAAATATTCATGTCAGGGCAGAGAAGAGGAAGTCGGTAATTAGTTATCTTTATTCAGAGGAGCCTTTACCAAGTGATGAATAAGCACAGCCCTTCCTCACAGGTGACTCGGTGGAATCGTGTCTCGCTGCAGTGTTTGAAGGGCAAACACAGTGAATCACTGGGGCTCTGGGGAGCTGCAATATGGGATGATATCTTAACTCCTCAAAGCTGCCTAGCCAAGCCTACCTCTCCTTTCTGGGCCTGAAGTTTTAGTCCATTTATACATTTCTGTTGTTGTTGCTATATAAGCTAACTCTTTGCAAGTGCACCTTGTACAAAAATAAGCAGCATTTCTCTGCTGTCAGCTGTGCTGCACAGCTTGTATCTGCATGGAAAACAGCACACAGGGAAGGATGTGACTCCATGGGATTGTCTAAGGAAATGGGAACAGAATAGCTCAGTTTAAAATCAGAACCAAAGCCATAATTGTAGCAGGATACCCTGCCTAAACTGGCATAAAACAGCTTCAAAACTCTCAAAAATTATGGATTGATAAGGGGGTATTAATGCTGCTGTTGGCATTGGAGAAGGCAAAGACCGGCCTGATTCCTTGGTCCCAAAATTAAAAATTCTGAGGATGTGAAGAACAATGTTTCCTGACAAACCAGCACCAGTGGGGAAGTGGCAGGAAAAGCTCCTGACAAAGGGCACAACAACCTGAGCTGACACAACTGGCCTGGGAAGATTGTCAGTCCATCACTTTATACCATAAAAACCCAGCCCCACTTCTTAAAGTCAGGGGCTTCTGACACACCCCTTCTAGCAGGGTGTGTGTGGAGATCCCTCCCTCAAGTGGGGACACCCCTCAAAGTTACTCCTCAGAGGTGAATAAAAGATTCACCCATGGTGATCAATATGGGTGAAGAACAACAAACTGTATTTAACAATTATTAGCTTGGAAATCATTGGTTTAATAGCTAGTGCACTGCACAAGTAAGTTCTAAGTAAATAATTCTTTGATTGAAGTATTTTAGCCTAATCATTATCTTTTATTTACATAAATAACTTATTTTATTCATTTAAATATATTTGGTTTGCCATCAGAGGGGTGATCAGAGTTTCAACAATACATTAGATTAAGACCCAACAACGTCAAAATGCTCACTCTAATGCTGAATTTCCTTTTTCACTACAGCTGACTTCAAAGAAAAAGAAGCCTCCTCTTTCACAACTGAAAAAAATCATTGTTCATGTGTGGTGTAGGCAGCAGAAGCAGCAGACCTGTCAGTTACTTTCTGCAGCATAAAAGCATTTAAATATTGGAAAACTGATATCTTCTCCCATCAGTCTGTTCTTCTGCCAGCTGAATGCATGACCCAAGCCCAGATTTACTTTGTAGAGCAGAGGGGGGTTGGAACTGGATGATCTTTAAGGTTCCTTCCAACCCAGGCCATTCTAGGATACTATGAGCTAATTTTTTTATATCTACAAGTGTTTTTGCTCTTCTTTGGACTTTTTCCAAGGTGCTTGGAACTATATTGCAACCTTCTCATTCTGTGCTTACATGCTAGGATTAATGGCTTCAAATTCCAGTTATCTAATCATCTACAGGGAATGAGCTTTGTTCTACCTCTGCTGATGCAAGACAACTGGGAAGAGATTAATTTAAGGTTTAATTCATACCTCAGAAGACTGTGCAAGCTCCAGTTCACAGTGCAGTGAATTAATCCCTTCAGAAATATTGCTGTTAAATTTATACAGCAATGGGAAGCTCAACCCATTCCTAAAAGAAGCAGGAAAAAATGATGTATCAGTCTTTTTTGGACTTCTGATGAACTGCCTTTCCTGGGATTTAGCCACAGTACTCACGAGATCAGCTCTTGCTGCATGTGTTGGATGTTCTCCAGCAGTTTATTTTTTTCAGCCCTCAGTGTCTGAAACATCCATGGGGTTTGGTTAGAGGTTGGCTTTGCCATGCAGGATCACCACAGGCCAAAACAAACCCAACCCATACCTCTATTATTGAGGAACACTCCACAATGGTTAACTTGAGTTCCTTGATGTCCTGCTCCTTCTGCAGAGATTGTGGGGAAAAAAGAACAACAACCAAAAATTATATTCAATCCTCCATCACAGTGGTAAGATGCATGATTTAGCTTGAGCAGCAACCTGATTATGACATAAAAGTAGCTGTGAATTTAAAAGAATACAGTGAGTTATCTTACATATTAAACTAACAGAAAGCACTCAGATAACCTTTCCTACCTAACTTCTGAAATTAAGGAGACAAATCCTCTTTTTCAGGTACTGTACTTTATTATTCACCTGGTTTCAGGTCCAACAGATTAAACTAGACAGAAGCACTCTAATTTTACTTTAAAACATGGTCTGTATTATATGCCAGCATGAGTTTTAATCCCAACTGACCCTTCAAACAAATTACAATGTTCCAAGTTAACTTATTTTTCATTATTAAAGTGTCACACTCTGTAGATTAAATATGACCTAACAAAGGCTGAAAAAGAGTCAGCCCTCATGGTAAGACTGAGGAATTGGTAGAAGAACCACCTTTCTTAGCAGCTAGCACTGAGCTCCAGCCAGGTTATGCCATTCCAATAAAAGACACTGCACAGACAGCAGAGCATTTATAAGAGAAAACAGAAATTTCAAGTAGGAGCTCTTTTCCTCTCACACTTTTATGAGTCCTTCCTAGTCTGTCTTTAAAAATTATTGAGCTTTTTGAAAGAGATGAAGTGCAAAAAAAGCTAAGCAGGAAAAGTGAGGTTATAGAACCCAATTATCCTAACGCCAACAATTAAAGTCAGTTTTCCATGCCAGTTTCTTCAAAATTACACCAACCACTCACATTTATCCACATGTAATCTAGCAGTCTACTTTCAAAATTCCCATTTAGCCAATAGACTAAGAGAGTCTTGTTAAAATAAAATGATTCTACTGAGCTCACAAAAGCTTTGAGTCATTCAAGTAAGGGAAAGTGAAAGCTACTTAAAAAAAATAAATTGTGCCCTTAGGCTGCTTCTGGAAAAACAACTACACCAAAACCATTAAAACATTCAGCTACAAAGTTGTCAGCTGGATCACACCAAAGTTCAGTTCTCTTTTTTACTATTTGAATTCAGCTGCAGTCACTTTGCAGGGAGCCCAAGAGTCAAATATTTTATCAGGAGATTTATAGCATGTTCTGCTAAGTAGAAACTCCACTGGCATAGAAACCTCTTTGCATAATTCATGAATCCAGAGAATGCCAGCAGGTATGTATAGTCTCATATCTTTGTTTTCTAGTATAATATGCGTGTTTAAAAACATCAGAAATGCTCACTCCTCAACAAAGCCTAGATAATTTCACCTCAATAAAAGGAGAAATTTCCTTTTCCACTGGGCTCCAAGTCACCATTTCTAGTGACACAAACAATTCTCAGTAAAAGACGTGAAGGGAAAGAACTTCTGTCGGTCCCTGCTGAAGGAAGTATAGCTTTTAGAAGTTTCTGGACATTTCGTCTGAAGTTTACAAGTTTGTTTTAATAGGTTGTGATTTAAAAAAAAAAAAAAAAATCCTGAAACCTTTAATTATGCTGACTCATAACCAGGTCCTAAAGTAGAGCTCGCCTACTTTGAAGCCATTTATAGCATCAGGTTCTGCAGTGTGAGAAGAGTAGAAATAAAAGTGCCACAGTGAATACTACTGCCTTGCCTTTTTACAAATACTTCCATCAATACAGGCCAGGAACCTGGGCCAGTGGAAGCTGTCCTGTCCATGGCAGGGGGTTGGAACAAGGTATTGTTAAGGTCCTTCCAACCTGAATTATTCTGTGATTGTGTGGTTTTCAGTAGTAATGAAGTAAAAGCAACTAACCTGGATCAGGCTTGCCTCTTTATTCACCACAGTGCTCTCATAGATATGGGCTTGGATCTGAAGAATGAAAAGATTAAAAAAACCCCACAGCCATCAGTACAGACTACGATAAAAGTCTGCTCCCTCTTTCCTACTAGGAAGGGAAAAAGAGTATCAATGTTCCTTGCTTAGAAAAATCAAATTCCTCTTTGAATATCTTGTGTGGTATTTGTTTCAAAGTACAGGTCTTGTACCCAGTAAAGAGTGAGAGCATTCTCAACTTTCGGTCACCTTTGGTTCCTCCCATCTGTCCAGGCCAATATTTTCAGCAACATCTCAAAGCATGACCTTAATGTATTTTCTTGAATAGTGAGGAAAAGGTATTAAAAAAAAAAATTAACTTGGAGGAAAGAATGAAACTGTGGATTGTTTCTATCAGCCTAGTTTTCGCCTCCAGACAGCAATTTCCTTGGTGAAAGCTGTCACACTCTCCAAACTACCATTTTACTGCAGTCCTTCAACACAGAGAGGTTCAGGGCTGTTTGCCTTCCAGCAGCAGAAATTCCCCCTTCACTAGAACCAAGTGAAATCCAGGACTTTTTATTCCTCTCAGCTTTGAAATGCTTACTTGAAGCTGTGCTGCGTTTTTAGATAGCTCCAAAATCTTCTTTTGCAGCCCGTTGGTGTCCATGCTATTCCTAATAATCTAAACAAGACACAGAGTGTTTAGGCACAGCTGAATGGATTGACAGCTTCTCCTTGAAGAAATCAGGCAAAAACGACATCTCCACCCCCAAGCTGCTGCCTACTCTCAAGCACTACCAGCATTTTTGCACATACATTGCATGGTTTTGCCCCACCAAAACTGCTTCTGCTCCTTTTCCCACCCAGAGCACTGGTAAAAGAGAAAACCCCTCAAAATGTGATTAATAACCACTACCAGATCTGGAAAAGCCAAAGAAAAGTCAGCTCTGCAGCATCAAAATTGTTTTCAGAAAGATGCAGTTTAATAGCTCTTTGGACTAAGGAGTTCTGCAGTAAGACTGATCTTAAGGTTCTTTTCTTTACTATGTTTGATTTAACCTGTTTCTCTATTGCCCCCTGGATAGTCTGAAATACAGTCTGTAAGCAAGCATTAAAATATTTTATCACCTGATAAAAGCTAGTTTATAAAATATTTGCTCTGATGCAGTTAAAAAAAAAGAGAAAGAACAAACAGCTCTTCCCTGAATAAAAACAAGCCTAGGGATACATTGCTGATGGAGCTGCATTCCCTCAAAGACTCTTGTAAGTCCTTGGCCAGCGTCAATGGACACATCTGTGAGTGGAGACCCCACCCACTGCATTTTAAAATTATTTTTGTTATGCGTTTTTGGTGTTACAGCTCTATACAAGATTCCTTCTTTGGATCATAAGGGAGGAAAACAAAAGTGAATATGAAATGATAAAGTGTTGGATGGAGATTGTTTCAATATAGAGTTTGTGTATTTATAGCTGTGGGAACCAGAAATACATGGAATTTGCCTATAAATCTTGGAAAAAAGGTGGTGGTGGGGGAGAGAAGTAGCTTGTCTCTGTCCCTATGCTTCCCTAACCTCCCATCCTTACTTACCCAGCAAGTGGAAAATATGAAGCACAGTGAAACCTCAAGATATAAAGTTTTATGACAAATCAGCCTTTTAAAATGTTAGATATTTTGATAACCTAATTAGCATGCAAGGCTTCAAAGTCTGACAAACATTTCATTTCTTAATGGCAAATTTTAGCTAGGCAAGAACATATCAACTTATGATTTATTTTACCTCTTCCTGGAGAGAAGTAATTTTGATGTTGAGAGACTGATTTTCTTTTTGCTGATCAAGTTATGGAAAAAAAGGAAAAATGGAAAAAGAGAAAAACAGAAGAGTTAGTTTTAGCATGTAAAGTTCAACAGCCAAAAAGCAACAGACCACAAACATCCAGAGCTGTGGTGTTGAATCCCTTTGTTTCAGAGAGCACACAATAAGGGGAGAGCTGAGGCTGGTGCAGCTCATGAGCCTTCCCTGAAGGTGCAGAGAAGGTCTTTCTTCAGAGTTTTAACAGCCTAAGCAGCCCCACCACTGTCACAGCAAGGTGTGAGGTGCTGTACAAGGGAAACAAGAAGCAAGAGCACCTACTAGCTGTTTGTTCTGCCAAAGAATCTGCTCTCTCTTCTCTTCTGACAGGTTCAGGTTGTTTCTTGCTTCCTCCAGCTCTTCTTCCAGAGATTTGGCTTTCAACACAGAGTGCTGGATGCTGCACAGGGGGAAGCATATCCAGAGAAACTTTAGCCAGTTAATGTTGGTTGTTTAGATGGCTGGAAATAGAGTATTTTTAGAAGCCACCAGGGACTTATTTTTTGGCACAGACGCTTAACAGAAGAGCAACAATCAAGTTTAAGCCCATCATTTCTGTCCAGGAAGGAAAAGCTCATGGTTCTACTTCTTATTTATCACTCCCTTCCACTCTTACAGTAAGGGATAAAACCCCATCCAAGACAGGTGGATACAAACAAAGCATGTTAAATATATTTAAAATATTTAGCTTGTTACAGTTAAATATATCATGTTACCTGAGCACAAATTCATCTTTACAACACTTCATGGTTTACAGTTGGGGAAACCATTTCAATTCCATATTCAAGGATGAGCTCTGCACCATTTTCTTACCCTAATCTGATAAACCCCAAACCATGTATTAGAGCAACAGGCAAAGCCCTTTTCCAAGCAAACTTGACCCTGCAGAGCATCCCAGAGCAGGTGGTCCCACATAAGGCAAATGTCCCATGCCAGCTACCCTGTAGAAGTCTTGCCTTAATCTCCCCTGAAAACCCTGAGAACAGCTTGGCAGCTGACCAAACCGTATCACAGGGTAATTAATTAGGCCAGATAAACACAGTGAAAAATGGCCTTGTACTCACAGCAGTGATACGTCCTCAGGCTACAGAAAGGCTGAACAAGTGACACAACTCACCTCAGTCCATCAAATGAGTAGCAAAATAGCTTTTGGCCACTCATTTCTGCTTGGCAGCAAGAACGTGGTCTGAGATTGGAAGCCTTCCAGTGCTTGCCTCTTCTGTTGGTAATATTTTGTCTTTTTATATATATATTGTTGTTGTTATTTTGGTTTTTTTTTTGCCTTAGCCTGAGATTCTCCCTGTGTGCACCCACACCACCACATGCTGCAGGAACCTGGCTCTGAGATGAATAATTTTATGAGAACCAGGAGGGACAGAGCAGAACAATTAGGCAATAGGGCTAAACCTTACAGGTATTGCATAAAGTCAAGAAAGCCACTGTGATGAAGCAATGGTGAGGGAGAAGAGCATGAAAGCAAACTGGAAGATGACAGCTCTGCCCATGGCAGGCCTGGTGCCATCAGGGCCCCTCACCTTTTTAATTGTTGATGTAGATGCTCATTATCTGCCAGGAGCTTGCTGTTGGTCTCATCCACAGCTTCCAGGGTGAGCTTCAGCTTGCTGTTCTCTTCCTGAAGCTTCTGGTTGTTGTACTGCAGGTCCGCAACGCAGGTTATCAAGTCAGAAGTCTCCCTGTCCCGGGGAGTAACAAAGCCAGGAAAGAATGAGAAAGGTGATTTCACCTACTTCAGATGTTTAAAACATCCTACTGCACTGATTGGAGGTGAGAGGAGAGCCCGCAAAGGACTTGTGGTGCTGCAGTGTCCAGTCATTTGCTCTGCACAGGGATAATGGAGCATCTCCAAGTCAGTTTTATGGGCACCAAGAAGTTTGGTTTTAAGCACTTTTTCTGCTCCCTACAACTGGAGCTTGCTGTCAGAAAATGCCACAGCTGGTTGTCTGCACAAGAGTACTTTAAGATTTTGCTAATCATCTCTTGGGCCACTAATGAGGCTTCTGTATTTACTCTGTAATTTCTGGGTCCTTTCTTTTCCCCCAAGCCC
>VWZU01005856.1:42493-108956 GCA_013397095.1 Sterrhoptilus dennistouni
TTTTCGTCATAAAGGCTCACTTCCAAAGAAGAAACTGGACTCCTCAGGCCATGCTCTATTTGAAGGGTGCACGTAAGTCCCAAGCTCTTTCCATTTTGAGGAGATAATTTTCCCCACCCCTGGATTATTCCTTGGTTCCCCACAAGTGGGAAATCCTAAGGATGCTGTGAGGGTAGAAGTTTTGAGGCTTGCAGGGAGGAAGTGGTAATTGCATGGTGCTAATTATGTCCTGGTCATACCTTTGGTCCCTGTACAGGCCATTCACTTCGAAATGGGACTCAATGATCCTTTTGGGTCCTTCCCACTCAGAATATTCTCTGATTCTACACTTAGAGATTTTGATCCAAAAAAATCGAATTTAAAAGAAATATTAATATGAAAAATTGTATTCTGAATTGTTGATTTAAAATGAAAAGATATCAGGGAGGGCAGGTATCAAAAGAGGAAGAAAATAAACTCCCTGTAAATTAGAGAAAAAAAAAAAGAAGGTCATAATCCTGAGAGAAATGCAAAAGGGAGGCAATATAAATAATTGCAACACAAAATTAATATAAGCCCCAAACAATTGTAAATATAACTGAAAGTTCTAGTGATATTAATACATTATTTTTAGTCATAAAAGTAAATATTTTTTGGGTTTGATCCTTTTTTTTATTTTTTATTTCTTCCTTCTTTAAATATTTCTTCTTTGAATAATGCATTGTGTTACTTCCCTAGTGAGCTTTTTATCATTCTTATTGATGCACAGGAAGCAATGTGATTTTATTTTGTTAGTTTGGGATTTGGGGTGGGTTTTTTCCTCTGTTGAAATAGAAATACAATTTAAAAGGCAATACTTTATAGTCCAGCAAAGAGATTGAAGGCTCCTGACCATATACAAAAAGGAAAAGAGTCCTTTAGGGATTATGCAGTAGGAATTACAACAAACTAGGGGTTGTTTTTTCCCTTCTCCCACTGCTTTTGTAGAGGGACGTCGGTTCATCGCAGATGAGAGCCAGAGGAAGGACTCGTATGGCAGAGGGCAGCTTGGTGAGTCCATCATCACTGGGGTGTGGAGCCCACCCACCTTCCCAGGCTATGGGAGAAATCTCTGGAAACGGGAGGGGATTTGTTTTCCTGGAGTCATAGCCAAGGAAACAAATAAACCACCTTTTTTCAGTCCCTTCATTCCAACCTGCACATGATAAAGTCTGATTTTTCTCTCTGGTGCACCTGTGTGATTTCATTTACATAATTTCCAGACTGACCTGGCTGCTCAGTGGGATTTTCATCAGTGCTTTTGACTTTCTTTTTGTACTGGAAATAAAAGTCAAATCAAGCCATTAATTGTGCTGAAGTGACAAATAACAGAAGCAGACAACATCAATCCACATTAGGCAATGTTTCTGGAGGGAACAGAATGTTGTAAAAAAGTTAGGGATGTACAAAAAGAGAAAATGTTCTTTTTACCTTCTACCTCCCTTTTAAAAAGATTATTAATTTCTGTTGTGTTAATGATCAGACTGGTTTTGAGCAGACAATGTTCTAGAGTAAAGGAGACAATATTTTCTTGTCTTTGAGTCTCCAGTAATAGAAATAATAAAAAAGCAAAGAACAAAGTAAAGAAATGCCATAAGAACTAACAAACCATGCATCTCTGATTTTTTCATTCTAGAAACACGCAGCCAGAACACAAATCCTTTATCTCTTTCTGAAGCTGCTGCATTATTCCTTACCTCCTTGCAGAAAGCACAAGAAGGTAAATGCACGTTTTGTCTTACTCTGACTTTTTTTTAGTGGTTTTTCAGTATTTCATTTACTAGCAATTTAGGTAATTAATCTAAAAGGTCTGTTTAATCTTAATCTAAAAGTATTATGAACTGAGATACTGTTGGACAGAGCATCCTGTGTACATATACACAGATTACAACATGAGCCACATAATGATAGCAGGTAAATATTTGTATATTCTGCTTTTAATTCTCTCTTCAGATGTTTTACTGGTTTGGATTCAAGGGAATGGCTATTTTTTAGTCGAATTTTCCAACCCAAATCTTTACTGAGAATACTTTTTCTACAGAATATTTTTTGCTTGTGAAAAATTTATTCTTCCACTGGATTTGGTGCAAAGGTTTAAAAGAATCCATAAGAACCCTAGGAGAGGAGCTGTTGGTTTCACATCACCAGGTTGAGACCCTAAAGCTTTGCTCTTCATGTTCTCTGTCCTTAAACCTCTCACCTCTTCAGCTACCCCAGATTTTTATTTTTTGGAAATGGAGCTGAGGCTTTGTGCTCTGCCCTCTCTTCCCTGTCCTGGCAGAACTCTGAACAAAAAAAAAAACAAAAACAAAAAAACAACAACAACAAAAAAAAACAGTTGCTCTGGAGAGAGAGAAAGGCAGACTTAAAAATGGTCATAGTGCTTTGGACAAAATACATGAGCATTTCTGAAGTTCAGTCAGTGGAAGTGTCATTTGTATGCCCACAAAATCTTCTAAAGGTGGATGTTTTCAGATTTTAGTGGTATTTTCCTGCCTTCTGCTGTTGTAGCAGGGGAGATGGATAGCAACTGAGGAAAAAGGGTGAAATATCTGAGAGAGGTAAGCAGAACTTGTAGCTTGTTTGAAAAAACTATGTGGAATAACATTTCCATCACTGTGGAGGAAATAACCAGTTAAACCTGGGTAAGTCATGCACTTCCAGATCAGCTGATTTTAGACTTGACTGAGAGCAATGCACAAATGAAGAACAAATCCTATGTTTTCTTTAGCATGAATTTTTTTTTGCCATGTGCTAACTTACTTCTCTGGACATGGTTTGTATTTTTGTTCTTCAGCAAACAGAAAAAATCCTACATTTAAAAATGAGAGAAGACATGATTGTTTTTAGAGATGCTGCCTCTCTTAGCTGAGCATTCATGACACACTGAATCTGTGCCTGAGGCACATCTGGAAGCTGAAAACTTTGGCTGGCTGAACTTCCTTTATCTACAACTTATTTCTCCCCATTGTGTCTTGTCTTACAGAGGAAGAAGAAAACAGTGATCACCCTGGCTACTTGACAGACAATCTGTTGAATTGGTGAAATTATTTAAAATGTCTTTAACATTTGTACAGCTTTGAGCCTGAAAGCATAACTTGTGTGAGTAGAGTGTTTCATCCATTCTTGCTGAAGTTCCCAAAGGGTGAGGTGTTTTCACAGTGCAAAATTTTGAATGTAAAGGGATTAAAAGGTACTAGTTCAGATAAGGAAAACATCTGTAAAGTTCCTGCTTTCTTTAGATAATTTTGTATGTCTCATCTGAAATTTAAAATACATGGTACCATCTCACCTGAAAAGATGATTAAAACCATTGTTTTGGACAAACACATAATGGAAAAGTTTTTCAGTTGTCTTTGGGAAACCTTTTACCACCTTCCACTTAGCTGAATATTGAAGCTTTTTAAACTCTGATAAAGACAGATTCCATTATCACTTCAATGGTGCGCCCTGTAGGCTGCTGATGGTCAATAAATTCAGTGGGATATAAAAACATTCCAGCTATCTGTGACTGCAAAGCTGGTGATTTTTTCATTTGGGTGTTGTTTTTTGGTTTTTTTTTTTTGGCAGGTATCAGTCAGCACAGAGAATAGGCAGCAGCACCTACTGCCCCAGTTCACTCCTGCAGACATATTCTGAATAATCCTACTGAGCAAGTCCCAGCACATAAAGACAGTTTGGGGACAGGTCTTGCATTATCAGGGCCTCATTAACGACTGCATTGTGATTGTACTTTTTTTATTCTTTCTTTCTGAGCTGCAGAACTGGAATTACGCATAAATCTCTTAATTATCATTCTGTGCTGATAAGGATGTATTATTTATGTAGTTCTGTGGTCTTACTGGAAAGCCCTCTGTAGTTCCGGTGTAATTAAAGAGTAGCCACATGATTTCTGTGTCCAAGCAACCCTTTTATTTTTTTAACCTTCTATCCTAGTCATACTCTTCATCTTTTAATGTTAAATTCCCCTGATCTTTCTCATAACTGCTAATTAATTCTAACTCACACTAACTGTGATGTTGCTTCTCCTCAACACAAAGAAACACAGCTGAGGGAACAGAGGAATTAATTTGTTTCATGGGGTCAGAGGCACTTTCAGTCATTGTTTATAATCTGTATCACTTCATGGAGGAACTAACTGGTGAAATCAAAGTGTCCCGCTTTGTTCATTTTTAAGCACTGATATATCTTCCAAGAGAAGTACTCGTTGTATGACAGAACACATGATGAACTGCACCTCAAGACAAGTGGTATCCACCAGAATCCTTTAATTAATTTAGTTGACCTTTGTTTTGAGCATATTTGGAATATCTCAGGTGCATCTAAGTGATTTTCCAGCATGTTTTACAGGATCGCCACCCGTCAGTGCTCAGACAAAACAGCACAGAGTCAGAGAACGTAATCCTAGAATGGTGTAGTTTGGAAGTGACCTAAAAGATTATCCTGTTCCAAATGCCCTGGTGTGGGGCACCTTCCACTAGAAATGTGAAAAGTAGAGGGGATATACATCCTTTGGTTTATCAATGTCTTGAAATTTATATGCCTCAGCCTGTCCCAATGATACAGAACTATTCACCCCATTCCCAGCTGACTGATTTTTGTGCATGTTACTGATTTAAGGTCTGAAGTTTAAACAATTCTTCACAAATATCATGAAACAGAATAAGCCTTCTGCCTTGCTGGTGAGCTGTTTGTGAAACCCCAGTAATTTCCATCTGGAAGACAATCCCTTATGTAACAGATAGCTGCTACCAAGTTTGTCAGGTTTCAGTAACTGTTGGGAATGTGTGGCATTTAATTTAGGCAATCTGTTGCTGTGGCTGAATGGGAAGCCATTGCCCCGATGCTATAAATTCAACATACAGAAGTGCTTTGCTGTAGATAAATTGCCTTATTACTGACGGTTAATCCTGGTGTCAAGGCAGAACTAACACAGGCCCACGGCGTGGGGCAGAGGTCACTTTGGCCACTGCAGGTCTGAATCTGAGAATTCACATTAGTCCTATCTCGAAGGCTGTGTACTTTCTAACACCAGGAGGGTGCTCAAAGCATGTGAGTGTGCTGAAACACACAGAGGTTTCCTGCTCTATAAGACAAGCAATAAATACAGATTTCTTGATATATTTATGAAAACATCAACTTTCAATCAATATGCCCTTTATATGTTCTTCCTTTGGGACTCTCAGCCATTATATGTTTTGACTCTGTAAGGGAACTCTAATTAGGTGCACCTTGTGGAAGAAACACAAAATGCAGTTGTTCTCCATGTATTAAACTGTGCAAAGGAAAATATTTGCAGTATCTTTGCTTTCACCACTTTTATATGGAAAATTACTCAGTGTTTAATTATCTTTTAAATGGCTAAAGAAATTGTGACTCCTTTTAATTCCAACTAAGTTTTTACCATAAAAACTGGAACCTGACTTCTGAAAATATTCTTTCGAGTATCTGAATCAGCACAAGAATGAAAGTCCAGATTTAAAACTGATTTTAGGTGACCAAAAATGCAAATAGGAACATTGTCACTTTTATTCTAAATGGCCTATAGTCAGAACCATGTCATCAAGCACTGGTTAAGTGTTTGAAAGGTAGGAGCCTAATCAAAGTTGGTCATCTAGGTTCCCCCTGGGACTGACAGGAAAGTTAAACACTTCCAAAGCTTCCATTGTCCTGCCTGCTGAGGGACAGGCTGAATAAAGTCCTGGAAATATCTTTTCTTGAGCAGCATGAGAAACTTTCGATGCACAAACTTGAAAAACAAGAGATTGATCTCTTTCCTAACATCTTCATGTCAAGATGTTCTTCTGAAGAGCCCGTTCAGGCACTCTCTGCATCTCTAGGAGCTGAAATGCTTCTAAATTCTAAGGCAAAGGAAATGTTCAGTTCTTCATGTGAGGATCAGTTAATTCCCCAAGAACTTTGAAGTCTCAGGTGCTTTTCAAAATTATATCTGAAAGATTTTTAGCATTATTTGTTAGGATTAGGTCTCTTCTAAAAGAAGTCAAATAGAGCATGGACTAATGGAAATTACTGATCCTTGAATATTGTCACATTGGTCTGTGGCTTCTTGTCTGCAGGGGAAGGTGCTATTCAAGGAAATTTTGTCATTCACTTTAGCCAAGTTACATTAATTTCCTCCCAAACCAGTTTGTTAACAAACTTAGAATCTACGACAAGATGAAAATAAAAGAGACATACCACAGGAATCAGAGAATAAACGGTCTGCTGTTTATTGTGGGTCTAAACGACCTCAGAAAGATGACTTCATTTGTCTCTAAAATTCAAATGCCCACTCATAAGACTTTATATTGTTCCACAGGAAGTATGTTTTACAACTGGATCAAGACACTTCTGTGTGCTGTAAAAAAGTGTTTTAAATTATGTAAGCTTGCAATAAACAGCATCAGGAAAAAGAAAGACCATTTTCTTTTCAGTGTATCTTTTTTAACTCTTCCAATATTTCTCCAGAGTAACACTTTTTTCCTCTAATTTTTTGAGCTCTGGCTTAAAGTTCATGTTAATTTAGGAGGGGAAAAGGGGAAACATAAATGAAGCAGAAATTCCTTTGGGATACCCAAAATGTAGCTATTTGTCTAGACTATGATTAATACAGATGATTCCATAGACAAAGGTATGATCTACAGTTTGTATAAGGTCCTGAGGGGATTATCTCATTCTCTAGTTTTATTAAGCCTGAAAAATCTCTTCTACCTCAAAAGGGCACAGAAAAATTGTCATTTAAACTACTTTCAAGGTGAAATAATATTAGGCTTTCCAACAGTGTAGCTCAAGTAACATCCTTAACACAAAGCTTGCCAAGCCTACAGCAGAAACTGTCGAGTGGATGGGGAGCAATGCCAGGCTGAGAGCAACGAGTTCAGTTCCTGTATTCTCCATGCTGCTTCTTTTTCCCTTGTGGCAAGGCTCCAATGGAAAAGGGGGACTTGATGTTCTGCCTATCCCTTTCGGCTTCCTCGTCCTCATCGTATCTCTCGTCGTCATCTTCGTCCTCAGCTTCGCTGTGGTGGGGGCTGGAATGCTGGGAGGCAGAGGGTGATGGCGGCACGGAGGAAGGCCTGGGGTACCTGAAACCTTCCGTCTGGCAGGGAGAGAAGCAAGTGCAATGTATTAACTGAGTTCCTCCATTGGTTTTGTACAGCAATTTAGGGCTATCATCACTTCCTCCTCTGCCAGTAAGTACACCCTTGTATGACAGAGGTGTTTACCCTGTGCCATGAACAACATGCTGCCCTTCCAGCATTGCTTTTTGCAAAACGTTACTATCTTTACTGAGCCATAAAACAATCAGAACAACACAAAATCCTTCTGTACTCTGTAGTCAGAATATGCTTACTAAAATTCAGACTTCAATCTGAACATTCAAAACAGTTTTCTAGTTATAATGTCAGCATCTGCAAAACCAGAGCCCAGCAAGGGGTTTGAACCACCTTCCTCCTTACTAAAAAAATTAAGAGTTCCTCTTTGGAGGTTTGGTTTCAAATAACATGGTTCTGAGCAGCCTCTCTTCTCAAATTGGTGCTGATCTGGACTAGGCAAAAACTGCTTGAAGGTGTACCTTTAAAGTGACCCCTTGCAGCTCCAGCCAACATATCATGTTCAAATGAAGGCAATACCTTGCCTTGTTTTCCCTAGAACATCCTTTCCCAACTCCCCTCTATTTGGTTGGTGCAGAACATCTCCATGGCATTTAGCAGAAGCGAAAATTAGGACCTGCCACTCTTCCAAGAGGAATTTCAAGGGCCAGTTCTTCAGCTGGTCCAAAGTGGCATAGTCCCAGCTCAGTCCAAATCACCTGAAGACCTGTTCCTGTGCCACACCTGGTAATCCCTGTGTTTGGATCTGATACCAGCAGGTTGTGGTTTAACCCCAGTGGGGAACTCAGCCCCACTATGGCCTCAGCTCGCTCCCTCCTGGAGGGGCTGAGGAGAGAATCAAAAGGGGGAAAGTGAGAAAGCTCATGTGTTAGACTGAGACAGTTTTAGTAGGGAAAGCAAAAGCTGTGCACACAAGCAAAGCAAATCCAGGAATTCATTCCTATGGGCAAGCAGGTGTTCAGCAGTCACCAGAAGAGCAGGGTCTCATCACAGGTAATATTTACTTGAAAAGACACACACCAGCACTGTGAACATTCCCCCTTTCCTCCTTCCTCCCACAGTTTTATATACTGAGCATGATGTCATAAGGTCTGGAATGTCCCTTTGGCCAGTTAGGGTCAGCTGTCCTGGCTGTGTCCCCTCCCAGCTCCCTGTGCACCACCAGACCCTTGCTGTTGGGGTGGGTAAGGAGCAGAAAAGTTCTTGGCTCTGTGCAAGCCTTGCTCAACAAGAATTAAACCATCCCTGTGTTATCAGCACTGCTCTCTCTTCTCCCTCACACTCTTCCTCTCTCCTTGTAAAGTAGTTAAAATGAACTCATCTCCAAAAGCAGACTTTACCGTTGGTGGAGCACTTGGTTCCATCTCAAATTTAACTGGGAATGTTCTGCTGAGGGCCAAGTGTCTGGCATGCATGTAATACTGCAACAAAATAGAGAAGCCATTACAAGTCATAGAAATCTTGAGTAGATTTAAGGAGGGAAAAGGAACATAAAATGAGGATGCTGCTGAACAAAGGCTAAATGTGTTTTCAGATAAGCAGAATCCAGCTGATATCACTGCTTATACAGTGTAGTGATGAGCCATTCATGACAGATTCACACCAAAGAAGTCTGGAACACAAGCTGAATAAGAAGCCTGTAAGATGCATTAAGATGGTAACTAGGACTTGTCTTGGTCAGTGTAGTTCCTGTTGAGTGACAGATATTTATCTCTCAGGAAAGAACTGTTTTTTTTAATGAGGAAAATTTACATCTTTAAGTGTGCATATATATTACACATAAATTTTAGACTCATTCAAAGTCACTTTGGACTGCATAGAAGCACGTGTAACAGTGACAGAAAAGTAACATTTATGAGTTCACTGATGCCTGGTATTTAAGAATTTGACAACAATATTTTTAGATCCACTGTATTCCTGAGTTTGCAGCACATGGGCAGAAAAAATAGCTTGTTATATCTTTTGCAGTCTTGGGAACCATATAAATACTAAGGTTCTCACACAGGTATCAGAGCACGAAAAGGCCCCAAATAGTTACAAAACTCATATATGTGCATCCACTTCTTTAGTCCTGCGGACTTGAGGAAAATACTTTGCTACTGTCTTCTTAGTAGGTGGTACTGTAGTGCTTCCTGCGTCAAATTAAAAACATTACATTTGCATTTAAAGCACCGAGGTAGTTAAGTAGTGTTGAGGAACGACATGGCCCAGCAACACTTCACAAAAGACAGGAAGGATTTTTTGGAAGTGTCTAGATGACTTTGGAACACAAATCCTCCTCAGTGTAGGAGCAACACCAGATTTTTACATTGTGTTTGGCACCAGAAAGAGCTCGGTGGCATGACTGGGTTCTGCTCTAACCTATCCCAACTCTCCTTGCCACTGGAGCATGGAAGGATTATACCAAAATGCTCAGGCTCTGCCTTCAGCCCCTTTGAGAGGAGCTAGGCCTAAAACCTGGAATTTTTAATGCCTCTATGGCACGCACCCTGCCCAGATATTTCCAGTCCAGGAGGTCGGAGAGGCGCTCGGTGCGGTTCCTCTGGATGATCCTCTGGCGCCGGTTCTGCTGGCAGAACCCGTACAGGAACTGGGTCAGCTGGTTGCACGACTCGTCCGGCGAGCGGAACCTCCTGTCCACGATGTAGATCCCTGAGGGACACAGGAAAGGCTGAGGTGAGTGGGAATGAAGGTGGGATCTGACCTCCTACACTTTCAGTCTACCTTCTGTCATGTAGCCTTACAAACGTTACATCCTGTATATCCTTTTTAATGGTAAAAAGCAGCTAAAACTGGAACATTTGGTACCATTCTGATGGAATGGAGAGATGCAGAGGAATATGCAATTTCTAAGAAACTTTAATTTTCTTTACTTTTGAGGCTGAAATTCAGCAAATTCTTCAAAACTCAGAGCCTTAATTATTACCGTGTAAAGGGCATACAAATGCCAAAAGTGTTCGAGTTTCTGGATAAAGATATATCTTTTTTATCTCCAAAAACTTTTAGAATACTGAGTTAAAGAAAACAATCAGTCTAGTGCTTTCCTAGCTTGATGTAGAATTCACAAGTGTGGATGGCCAGAATCAGGCTGTAGGAGAAAGGCTGTGTTTTCTGTAAATACACAAGAAAGTATTCTCTATGTTTCCATAGAGACAGCTAACTCACATACATCGTTCAGCAGACAATTTTGGAAGAGAGAGGGCAGAGGTAAGCTCTGCCTCTACATTGTTGAGATTAATACTTTATTTTTGCCACCTTCATTACACCAGGGTGTTGGGAAGAAGAGGGAACCAGACCTTGTAGCTCTCTTAATGGACATGATAGATGCAAAACTTCCTTAATGAAGTGCCTGGGGCCAGCACAGTAATTTATATCAACTCACTTCTGTGTTTTGGCAGAGAAGAGCAAATGACCTGTGTTCTGTGGTCTTTCTGAAGGGTCTCAAAGACATGTCCACCCAGGCAGGTGTATCTATATTTTGTACCTGGCTCTAACCCTTGCCCCTAGGTCAGGCAAATGTGGCACCAGTGTGGGGCTTTCACTGCCTGATTGTGGAAACAATCCCAGGTACTTGGAAAGAGGACCTAGTTTGGGAATATTCAGTGTTCACAGAACCATAGAATCATAGAATGGTTTGGATTGGAAGGGACCTTAAAGATTACCCAGTTCAAACTCCCTGCCATGGGCAGGGCACCTTCCACTACCCCAGGCTGCTCAGAGCCACATCCAACCTGGCCTTGGACACTGCCAGAGATGGGGCACCCAATTAGCCCTGGCTAAGCAAGGAGGAAAGGACAGGGAGGGCTGTGACTTGCTCTGCACCTCAGGGAGGCTGCAGCCTTAGTGACAGCTGCATCAGGTGGAAAACAGGGACAATCAATCCTAAAAGGAGAATCTACTGAGGCAGGGGATGACTCAAGACACAAGAATTGTCCTTACATACCAGGCACTGGCACTCCAGTCATGAACAATTTGTAAACCTTCCTGAGAAGATCATTATTTGAAGTAGATTCCTTGTATTTCCATGGCTTTTTTTTTTTTTTTTTTTAAGTGTTCATGGTAATTTAATGTTCGTTGGGGGAGGCTGATGTCATTGGTCTCAAAGTCCCAGGATATTAAGAGAAGCAGACTTTCCCTGCTTCTTTGGAAGGCTCAGAGTGTCATAATGCAACCAGAGGCACTAAAGGGAAGTGCTGGGAGATTTGGGACTGATGTGAGCAGTGATGAATTTGGAAGGATACAGCAGACAAAGCGTCAAAGTGAGACAAAAAAAATAACCTGGAAAGGGTTTGGATAAATATGAAAGCTGAAATCACTTGTCCAACTTCACAAGATATTCAGAACTCTGAATATATTCTCCTAATGAATTCCCTTGTCCCAGACAAACACAAAATTGAGGAGTAACAGCATGGTTGCTGTGCTTTTGCTTTCCTAACTCAGAGGCGATACTTTGATATGCTGTTGAAGATTTTACCATAAGCTGCTGGGTCAGCAACATGTTCCTGCATGAAACAGCCAAATCCAGAGAGGTTTGTGGTTACACTGGGAATGCCCATCACAGTACACTCAGCTGCAGAAAGAAACAGGCAAAAAGGGTTTCAGAGCAATACACTTGGAATGGTTTCACCTTAAGAGAAAAAAAACCCCAACAAAATAGGCAGACAGAAAGTCCCATAACACTAGAGCTGCTCTGAAAATGTCAAGTGAAAACTATAATAATGTTTTGTTGTGGATTATGGGAAAAAAAAAAGAAATTTTAATCACAAAATTCACCATGTGTTTGCAAACACACGCTTGAGTTTCAGAGCAGCTAAACTGAAAACTTTCTGGAAGTGCAGTTTTGAAAGAGAGAACCTCAATATATGGTCAGGACTATTTGGATTTTAAATTGGACCCTAATGTACACCTACGTTCATTAGTTACTCACAACTCTTCACAAAACAGAATCTCTTAGGAGCAGGAGCATATCAAATTTTGGATTTTGATGGTTTGCCAACAGGTCTCTACAGCAAGAAAAAAAAACCCAACAAAACAAAATAAAAAGCACCGAAACAACAAACCCATCATTAACTCAGGACTGCCTTCACAGTAGATGTGGAGCTAGTTCTATAAAATCAGAAAGTGTATGCATTTTTTGTAGTTTTTGCTGCGACAGCCATGAGTAAGGATAACTGCTTTACCCTCTGGAAAGAGTTTTTGCCAAGGAGCCCAAGCCTAACCTAAACCAGCATGCAGATTCTAGTCTTAAAAAAGTGCAAAGACATCTACATGGCCTGCATTAATATGATAATAAAACTGGTGTCTATAAAATAGTGATAAATATACCTTAAAAAAGCACTCTTTGTTTCTGGGAGACATAAATGGGTATTGACAAAGAAAGTATTTTAAGTCAGAATATATATGCTCTCTGCATTTTTAGAAATTTCCAGTTAATTCAATAAGATTCACTACCACTTCATGTATTTCTGTTAAATAACTTAGCTACAGTATTACATAATTTTCTCAAACTTGTTATCTTGAATTAAATCCACTGAACAGCTGTCAGCTTCAGATTTCTTGCCATACTTTAAAAAAATATTTAAATTCCTGCACACCTTTTAAAATCCTTCAACCAAGAATTAAGTTAAAAAAAATATTTCTTTTTTCTAAGGTAATAAAAAAATCAAAAGATTACACATTAGTGTGGGAAAATGTCCAGTGCAGGGACAATTTTGCCAGTAGTAAGACCTTTGCATGGTGGAGGAAACAGAGTCTAAGCAGTTTTTTCAGCACTCCAGAAGGAAGTGGCTGCATTAACAGAATGGGTGTTCATCTTTTCACACTAGTTAAGGGTATTGAATTCCTACCTGGAGTGTAGCCCCAGGGTTCATAGTAAGATGGGAATACACCAAGGTGGCAGCCTCTAACAAACTCCTCATAGTCCAAGGGCAGCAAGGGGCTCGTTGAAGAAAGAAACTCTGGATGTAGGATCACCTGGATATTCAAAACTTATGTTAGAGGTGAAAGAAAACCATCACTGATATATTTCAATTATCAATAAGCTTAGGCAACATATTCACTCTGGTCTTTTTCTATGTATCTGGACAACACCTCCTTTGACCATCTATCTGTTATCTACCCCACTTCTCACACTACAGTGCATCCTGCCTGTGTGCATTCTTGTCCTGAAAATAGAACTGACAATGAACCCTTTTTTTACTGGACAGGTTATTTAGCTTTATCCCTCTTCACCAAGGAGACCCACAGGCATTGAGAATTAGGCCTAAGGTTGTGGCATTTAGCAAGATTTAGTCTGTTGTACAAAGTTACAGAGGATTTACAAAGGTGTCCTGGAGTGACAGGACAAGGGGGAATGGCTTCACACTGACAGAGAGGAGGTTTAGATGGGATATGAGGAAGAAATTGTTCCCTGTGAGGGTGGGGAGGCCCTGGCACAGGGTGCCCAGAGAAGCTGTGGCTGCCCCATCCCTGGCAGTGTCCAAGGCCAGGCTGGATGGGGCTCTGAGCAAGCTGGGATGGAATAAGCTGTCCCTGCCCATGGCAGGGGTTGGAATGAGGTCATCTCTAAGGTCTCTCCCAACACAAACCATTCTATTGGGATTTCTCATTAGGAGGAGGCCTCAGGCAGACACAATACGTCTGAGCTTCACAGAATTCCCTGAAATGAAGGAATGTTCACTGTACTCAAGAGATCTCCCAAGAACGGAGGGTATTTTGAAATAGCCCTGTCACCACAAACCTGTACCTAAGCCAATTAATCTTGCTGAAAGACAACTCTAAGGACCAAAGATAATTTATCTGCATGACTCTGCAGGGTTTGTGGTTACTGCCCCACATCCACTGCTTAGTTGAGAAATTCCTTGTATGTGGTGCCCAGTCAGCTTCAGAAGAAAGAAACATGAGGGAATGGTTTAAACTGCTCTGGGTTTATTTCCCTGCATGAACATACCACAGCCGTTATTCTATGCCCAGGATATGCTTTTATCCTTTCTTAATAAGATTGTCATGCTACTCACTTGAGTAAACAAATGAATGTACTCAACCAGTATGGGCTGTAAAATCATTTTGCAACCTTAGTTGATCCAAGTGATTTCACTGGAATTGCTGAGGGTATTTTCCACATGCCAGCTATGTCTGCCTGAGTATGTTATACCTCTCTCAAAATCACTTTCAATTTGAAGTTTACAGATTTTTAAAAAATTATATTCCGCTCATTAAGTATTAAGCCTGTTCATGCAGGAGGTAATTTTTAGTCATAATGACAGGTTTTTACAAACTTGACATCTGCTGAGAAGCAGAAGGAGATGTCTGCTGTCTTACATCCTATCTGCTCTGTAATGCCTTCAAGCAGTTAATTCTGAGGCAATTTTTTATTACATTTGTACACATTTCATCCTCCCCCAGTACTTTTTGTTACATCTCATGTAATATATCATGATCCCAGAATTCATTGGAGTTAATGTTCATATGTTAAGCCAGGAAGAAGCAACTGGGAAGTGTAAGAAAATATTTACTCATAAACTCAAGATGCTGAGAATCAGTGATAAGTTATTGTTAGAGATACCTTGGATCTGGCTTTAAAGAAAAGGTTTGGAAGAGGAAGAATCTGAAATTTTAGGTTCAACTTTGACTAGATGGGTGTTGAGATAGTCATAGTTAGAATGTCAGAGATTGCCAGAAAAAACCCCGACTTTGGCAGACCTGTGAAAGCAGGAGCTGATAATTTCTGTGGTTTGACAAGGTAAACGTGGAAGTAAGGAAAGGATTTATTTGCATAAATTTAGTTTCAACAGATGATGTAAACATGAGCATGGCATGAGCAGGAATTCTTTCTGCTCAGGATCAAAGCCCTTGTTAACATTTACAGCAAATGCTGAGTATCAGGGTGTTGCTCTTAAGAGATGAATCAATACTCCACGAATGTCTGTGCTCAAACCTTGGACCTCCAGTTTTAAGCAAGTGAATCTATGTCAGAGTTTCCTATCTGGGTGCAAATGACCCATGCCACTTTCTTGATTCCAGGAGTAGTAGCTCCTAATTCAGCGCAGGAGGCAGCAATGAAAACAACTCCCTAACCTCAGATTTCTAACTTGAAATTAGCTTGGCTAAACAGCTCCTGAGGATCTCTATGCAGTGACTAAGCTGCTATTCCTGGAAAGGGAGGAGGAGAGAAGAAGTATAATACCACCTATCAAGAATTTAACTGCACTCCCCATGCTAGCAATGCAGACTGAAAATGTCCGAAGAAATCCCACTTTGTGTCTGAAAGGAGCAGGCCAGGACACACCTTCACGCGGTCTGTGCGGTTGTTGAACAGCCCAATGCGCCGGATGGTGCTGAGGATTGGGTCATTGCTGTCATCAATCATGTTGTGGGTGGTCACTGGAGGCAGGGTGTGTCTCTGAACACAGAAAAGGCAACCCATAAATCAGACAAACTCTTGGCAAACAGACCTGTTCCCACTTCCTACGGAAGACAGTGGCAGATTTTGTCATTGATGTGAATAAGCTTAATTTACCTCAAAATAAATTAATTTGTACTAACTTTTAGAAGGGCCCACCATTTAATTTTGAAGATTTTTAGTCAATGTTGTATCTCCTCAGAGTCTGATTTCACATATTTAATAAAATTGGAAAAATCAAGGCTCAGAAACAACTCAAACTTCACACTTAGTTCAGAATAAAAGAATTAGGCATGCATATGACTGAAGGAATATCCATGGACTCCCCAAGTCTGAGCCACACTCTCATTAAAAACAATCAGAGCTGATTTTAAATGTTACTGATGAGAAGTATTTTTGCTGAAAACTTCTTCCCAATGCACACATATTGCTATATGCCACACACAATCCTTTTACATCATCACATTCATTATTTAGATTAGATATTTATATAAACAACATATTTTCTGACCTGAGTTGTATAGATGGCTCTTTTCATAATGCTTATGTCATCTCGGTCAAGAATCTTGTTCAAGTCTGGGATTTCTCCTCTGCAAAGGAAATACACAATTTTACCAAATGAGTCATTGTCCTTTTTGGAAAGAAAATGAAGAAATGGCCAGCAAGGTCTGATTTGAAGTTTGCTGATACCAACACGAACCTTTCCTTTGTTTTGACCCAAAGCACAGGTGAGATAACTGGAACTTCAGTAAAAACAAGCTGTGTCCAAAAAACAGAATAAACCAATTACTTAGCCTTTTTTTCGAAAGCTCATTGGCAGTGCTTTGGGTCATTCACTTCCAACTGTCTTCTGAAACTACATGACTGAATCACCAACACATTTTACTTTTTCTCTGGTGCTTTTTTAAGCTCAAGTGTCTTGTTTTTGACAAAAGGCAAGCCTTTGTCTTACTTAGACATTCCCTGTTCTCTTTCAACTCTTTCCACCACAGGCTGCTGGTACCTTTATTTTTTTTCTCTGTGATTTGCCTGTTAAACAAGTATCTTGTTTATGGTCCCATATCTTTCTACCATGCCCTCTTACAGATGTCAAAAGTCCTTACACAAAGAGCAGAAACACAGAAACAGCACAAGTAAAGCCACCTGAACATAAGACTCTGCAAGGCAGAGCAAAGCAACTTATTCACTCACTTCAGCAAGGAATTGTAGAGTTTCCTTCCAAACTTTTCTTTCACAGATTGTGCAGTGTCCCTAGGAAGATAAATAAATATATGCATAAAACAGGAGAATCCAGGACAAAGGCAGTATAAAAGAGATCCCTGCTGTTGGAAATAAAACTGATATACTGATGGAACAGGGATGCAGAGGCAGGCAAAGGTCTGGTTCTCAAAGCTCTTTTCTTCAGCCAGCAGTCGTGCTGATGGATTCCAGCAGAGCTGAAGATTTGACCTGCACCTACAGATGAGTGCACTGGAAAAGCCAGAGGCAGGCTTTACTAGGGATCCCTTCTAACCCTCTTCTCTGATCAGTAGGCCACATGTCAATTGTGAAAAAAAGAGCGTATATATGACCCTAGGTAACATGATCATTAGTAATGGAAGAGATGTCCAACTTCTCTTGACCTAGAAGAGAGATGCAAGATATAAGAATTAAACAAATAGGGACTTTCAAAGCAAGCTTCCCCCTTTGTTTTCTGCCATTTCCCGACTCAAAGACTTTTGGAAACAAGTGTTAGATTAAAAGGTAGTTAGTCTTAATTAGTTTGCAAAAAGAACCAAACAACTTCCCGAAAAGTTCAAGACAAGTTTTAAGCTATTAATGAGGCCTATGTCAGACAAATGTTATTTTATCTAAGGAAGAACTCCAGTGAACCACTGTTCTGCATGCAAAGAGTAATTTTTATCATTCTGCCCGTGTCTGAAAGTTCTGTTGTCAAGATAGCAAGAGCAATCTAAATTGGAGTAAATCTACTGTGAGCAAAGTTACACTTCACAGAACCTTTCCTGCCTTTCTGATTTCTACTTATACTTTAGGCTAAGACAAAACTTGTTAAGTGAAGTCCTAAACTTTACCAAGCTGGGAATCCACATACCTGTTTTTAGGTGCTCCCTCCCAGCTCACATAGACACAAGAGGGGATGAGTTAATTTTGGGTGAGCTGTAAAGCAGCCAAATGTCAAGCCACACTGCTCCAAACCTCAGCAGGATAGTTCCCACTGGCAACATTTTCATACATTTCCATGCACAGTATCTATAATTTAACCCAGATGGGATAGACTGATTTTCAGAAGCAGAGGAAAAGAAGGATTCTATACCCCGAGTCAGCACCACATACTCATTTGTAAGTGCTGTATTCTTTTATAGGTGCCAACCTCTTCTTGTCTTTAATTTCTGTGGCATCCTGAAAATCATTTGATGTTTTTATGAAATACTGCTAGCAGGTGGGTTTATCCTGGAATTCAGATTATGACCATGATAATGCTGCATACAGTGATGGAGAGGGTCTTTTGCTCTTTACAGAGAAGAAGAGCTGAAAGCAGTCTTTTCCTATACAGAATCACACAGCAGTTAAAGTGAAGTGAAGGTTAATCTTGCTCCTGCTTTGCTTTTCTGTTTGGAAAGTTGCAAAATGAGTAGGGCTGTCACAATTTTCCCTTTATAGCTGTAAGTTTCACTGCTTGGTTATGGCTACTGCTTGTTGTAGTCCATATAGAAAATTATAGACAATTATTATCAACTGCTGATCTGCTGGGTCACACAGTGCAATTTCCATATTTCCAAATACAAGAGGATGTGTAATTTGTTGCTTTTTCCCATAGAGAAGCTCGCTGTGAAAAATGAACAGGCAGTCTTCCTTTTGTGGGAGCTATATGGCATGTCAAAAGGGAGTACCAGAAACAGCCAAAAGACATTCAGAACACTGGATTTTCTAGAGCACTTGACTCTGTTGCTGCAAAACAAGCGCTGCTTGCTAATAGAATGGCAAGGCGAGTTAACTAAAAATAACTTTGGACCAAAAAAAAAAACCCCTAAAAGGAGAAATATTTGACCTTATTTATCTTTCCCATCTCTTTCATCCCTGAAATACTTTCTAGTTACCCACAATCCTCAGTTTTGGCAAAAAGAAGGAGCATTATTCTCCAGCTGAGACTTTTGCCTGAATCCACACCAGACTGTACCAGGGTGGGAATGGCAATTACCAGAGCTGCTTCCGGACTGCTTGTCCTTTCAAGGTTTCCACGTTGAAATTGTTGGTCTTTGCTGGCATGATGAAGAACACAACAACTGTAACATCAGTCTTGTGAACCTACATGACAAGAAATGGAGAGGAATTAAAAAGAAAAAAATCTCATACAGGGTATCACAGCCAACTTTAAGAATTAGTCACAGGAAACTCCAAATGCAGTTTGGTTTTCCAGGAAGGCTCAGATCTTGTAGCTCTTGTTACAAATGAAGCTTTGTCAAATCAGAGATCGAGACAGAGAGGTCACCCAGTTTCAATTTCAGATCTTCCTGAGCTCTCATGATTTAGAGAACACAGCTTTGGATGTGCACATAAACTGCAGAAAAATAAAAGTCCTACACACTTTCTCACCTGGCAAAAATTGTGCTGGCTCAAAGGAGTGAGTGTTTGGTTTACTAGCTGAGTCATGCCTTGACATGAGATGAGGGATTTCCTACAGCAGCAGGTGTATGGGCAAATAGAAACCATGACCATTTTCTACTTGAAACCCTGGCAAAGAACCTGCCAGACATGCAAAAAGCCAGAAGTAACTTCTTGCTCATCTCTCCCATCCAGCTACTTCAAAGGCAGAAAGCACTTGCTGTAAATTCTGACCCTTTATTTCTAGATGGTTTCCCTTCCTAGTTTCTCCTATGCATGAACAAGATTCAAAATACCAGGTCCATTCATTGCTGCATGAATCAGGTTTTACTCCTCTCAGCAACTGTTTAATGAAAAGCTAAGGGTGAACTCTGTTCAGAGCTGTAAAAATTAAATTACTTTGAATTGCCTCCATTTCAAATTTTAGATACATGAGCACGCTGTTAGCATGCCTTCTCTCAGGCTGACATAGAGGGAAATGTATAGCATAAAATGACCTATGGGAGTCATCTATCATGTTAATTAACATTATTACCTTCCCTCTCTTCAAAGCAGCTCCCAAGTCCATCATGCCATGAACATAGTGTATGTATTAACACAGTGATTATATTAACAATCTCTCCCTACATCCGTATTTTATTTCCAAAATTTTAGTAAGGTTTTCAAGCAGCAGAGGAAAACACCTATATAAAATAAAACTATTTCATGCAATGATATGTACTTTTTAGGTTCAGGGGGACTTGTTTAGGAAATACCATCATTTCCAGGTTTGTAATTAGTACAGGTAGTCTGCTACTCCCAATGGAATTACCTCTTGAAATAATTACAGAGCAAGTGTTGTTAGAACAGCTGATCAGATGCCAGCATCCACAGTGGAAGAATAATGCAATAAATCCAGGCTCAGCATATGGAAGAAGCAGCAGTACACTGTTCTGTAGAGCCTGGGAAAACTAGCCTCAGTTTCCCTTAAGTTCCATCAGCCTCATTTGCCATGGATGTCACCAGGAAGAATTTCTTCACAGAAAGGCTGATCAGGCTGCCCAACGAGGTAGTGGAGTCACCCTCCCTGGAAGTGTTCAATAAACAACTGGACGTGGCTCTTAGTGCCATGGTCTAACTGGCAAACTGGTGAATGGCCAAAGGTTGGACTCAATTATCTTGGAAGTCTTTTCCAACCTTAAAGATTTTACAATTCTATGGTACAAATAATTAGCTGCAAAAAGAGATTGCTGCAATAATTGCTCAGGCAATTCTTTCCCTCTTATTACATAAGAACTTCCACGTTACCAGCATTCACAGGTAACAGCCATATAAAAGCTATTAACAGGTAACTGATGCTGCACAGCACTGCCAAACAACTGACTTCTGTTGTGGAAGAAATACTTCAGTTCTGTGAGGTGATCTGTGTGAATGAAGGGATTAAGAATTTCTAGAAAATCCAGAGGCTCTAAATGGCATAGTAATAGAAGGTGGTGGTAGAACAGGTGTACTTAGGGCTTTGAACATTAGTGATACTTTCAGCCCTGTTGGCAGTGCAGCATCATAATTTTTATCCAGATTTTCCATATCATTCAACTGATAAGAGTACAAAAGACAGAGTATAGGACAACAGCTAATTGATCCTTGCCAGATGATCAAAAACCAGTTAGCATTTTTTCTGGATTTTCAATATACCAGCCTTTGGGACACATTTGAAGACATTTTCAATGCCCTCATTATAGGTGGTAAGGGCTCTGCTCTGTGATTTTTAACAAGGCCTTGCTCTTATCTTCATTGAAGTACACCATAAAGGCATTTAGAAATATTGCACTCATGTTGTAGCTGAGGAAACAAAACCATGGAGAACAGAGCGGTTTCCCATTGCTTTGCACCAGGCTACAGTCACTCTGTGAATTTTAATCCAACATTCCCATCCAATGGGGCAGCAGTACTCAGAGATTTAGAAGATCATGATCAGGTCCTAATGAATTAAGCAATTTGATTTAAGAGGATGTTTTTAAAATGTAGCTTTAAAAGCTTGCTTTTATTTCCATTATAATATGTAAGCCATCAGAGTAAACTCTAGAATACTGTTTTCATTACTTCCCTCTAAAAACCAGGGAGGCAACCATGGATTAACTTCTTGAACTACGCATGAAATAATTTTTAAACTGTCTGAAATAATCCTATATTCCAATGGTTCAGGAAGAGAGCCCTATGAAAACTGTGAATATCCCTTTCTTTCTTTCCTATAAACATATAAAGAGTATTGAAAGGGAATTCTTGCAGGTGACTTCCCCAGTATGGTCAGTTTGAGCATAAGCTCTATGCTTTCAATAGCTGTGTAAGCTTTCTTACCCTCAGCAAAAAGTTTAATCTTGATAAGGCTTCTAGAAACATATCAGCTCCTTTGTTGGAAAACTCGTATCTCCCAGCAATGAAGAAAAACAAAGTCTTGTCAAGATCGAAGTCAAGGTGGCTGAAAGCAAGAAAACAGACAAGAACAAAGTATTTCTCGAGATACAATCAAACAAAACACATAACAGCTTTCTATTCTGGAGGAACTTATTATCACAAGAGAAGAATGAAAGTGAGGCTTTTCTGCTGTGCTTTAAATTGACTATCTTAATTTGAAAAACTGCATCTTTGGTAAATAACAAACTGATCAAGATCTGCTGTCTGATATTACAATCTGTTAAGTAGAGTCAGATCTGGTGTCTAAAATTCCCCTTAGCTTCTGACTGAGAAATCCCAGACAGATATTTGAATAAGCTGGTTTCAACATTTCTGCTCCTCTATGAAGTACTTGTTAGTCTTCCTGCTTTGGTTCTTACTTTAAATAGTGTTGGACAAGCATTGCTAATTTTTGAAAAGTAAAAGCATACCCATAGAAATGACCTCGAATGAACTCTTGGATCCTAGACTTGTACATGGAATGCAAATTCTGAAACTCATGCATTGCTGAAAATTTCTTAATGTTCAAGCCATTTGGGGTGACAACATCTGGAAAAGCAGAGAAAAGGCAGAGGTAGACATCTTCAGAGTCAGAGAAATCTTTAAGGAAAGAACCAATGTGTCTCTCAGCTTTATGCGAACAGGTTATGTTTTATGTTACTCAAAGGGAGGGAACAGCACTGCCTCCATAAAGCTCTTGCACGTGGCTCTCCACTGTCTGCAGCATCAAAGCAGCTTTCACCCGTCCTCAGCACTGGGTAGACTCTGCCCTTTTGTCCTGTCAAGACTCCAGTAATGTCTCCATTGAGCCATGTGTTTGTTGCGCAACTTGCCCTTTACCTCTTTATCCTTGATATCACTGTTGCCTGCTCTATCACTACAGATTGAGAGCCCTTGGGAGCAGAAACTGTGCTGTACTATGCCCTTGTTTACTGCATGGCACAAGAGATATCCCTTCTATCAAAACTTCTGAGGATTTATCAAAAAAGGGAGCACGTAAGAAACCTTTATAAAACATTCTCTTTCCAGTAATTGGTTGCATTTCCCCTAAAAACAGCCATGGAATAGTACGCCTTACATTTTTACTGCTGGTCTCCTCCAAGATTCTAGAGGATCTTACAATCAAAATTTTTTCATTTCCAGCATTTTAAAGGTAGAGTTTTAGGATACACACAGGGGACAGGCACTGAAATTCCGTCACTCTTAGCCTTCCTGGTAGATCACAGCAGCTATTCAAAGGCTTGCCTTAAATCTGGCCCAAGTAAATGGAAAGAATGCAATTTTCTGTCCTTTGAGCTGGGTTATGAATGGAAATGAAATAGAAGGCCAGTTCCTCAGCAGATGTATTTTGTGGCAACAAAACTGACTGAAACAGATCCATGCTGATTTATGATACTTGCCTGACATTATGCAAATGCCACAGCCAGTTTTATTTACTTCCTTGAAAATTACAGTCTGCTTCAGCAATATATGTGTTTCCCTGCCAGGCAAGTGATCTCTGATTAAACTTTCACCAGAAAATGTCCTGAAACACTCTAGGTTAAACTGCAACAGATAAAAATATAACCTTTAGTAGTAACCATGAAATAGCCAATCTTGATGGATCTGTTTCTAGAGTACCACTTTTGAAACTGAAGACCAGGAAATCTTTACTTGTTAGGTACTTAAGATTTGGTTTTCAATGACAAAACAGCCTTGGTGGACCTGAAGATGAAACCTATGCTTTTACCTTCTCCTGCCCAGGACTTAAAAAATTTCTGAATGATGACCTCTGGGGGAGGCAACAGAGCAGAAACATCCTCTATTGTCTTTACCAACAAACACACCTTTCTCTGACCTGTTTCTTGTTCTGTGTGGCAAACTGACTCATGCGGGAGAGAGCTTTGAGACTCCAACCATCTCAAAGTCTTCCCAACACAGAAAAAAACCCTTCCCCAAGTATTTCTGCCTGGCTTCCTTCCACTCTCAGATTCATTTATCAGGGAGTTTTGGAGAGTCTCACCCACCAGCAGCAGCCCGCGAATAACCTACTCCCATGTCCTTTCGTTTAATTGCAGCTTCATTTACCCTTTCACGAGGATTGGGGCTCAATCCATCTCTTGTTTATGGTGGCCAAAAGAACCCAGTTCACTATTTCTGCCCAACAACATGCAGGAATGTTTTGAACATGTGTGGGGGATGAAATGATGAAAGAGAGTCTCTATGCTAACTGGTTTGGGTTTTGGTTGGCTTTTTTTTTTTTTTTTTTTTTTTTTTTTTTTTTTTTTTTTTTTTTGTTTTTTTTTTTTTTTTTTTTTTTTTTTTTTTTTTGTGTGGTTGTTGTTGTTCAATGAATTAACAATATTTTTGTTTGAAAAATCATCCCAAGTAGGTCAAATCATAATGTTTTGACTTCTGTAT
This sequence comes from Sterrhoptilus dennistouni, assembly GCA_013397095.1. NCBI lineage: Eukaryota > Metazoa > Chordata > Aves > Passeriformes > Zosteropidae > Sterrhoptilus > Sterrhoptilus dennistouni. The sequence goes on from VWZU01005856.1 coordinate 66,464, forward strand.
TTATAGGAAAGACACTGGCATTGATTTATGTAATATTAGCACAGGATGAATTTTCTCTTGATAGATCACTAACATTCAGAGTTGACTTGTACTTTTTCAGTGTCTCTATCTATGATTTTGATCAAATGTATACAGATAGGAAGCCTAGATCTAGAACTCAAGGGATACCTGAGTATCTTCGAATTTCGATTCAAAGACTTTTCTACTGCTAACGAGAAATATGTTCCATATCTGAGTGAAAACATTAGAAATCCCATAACATCAGTTTTCAAATCACAAGAATATAACTTATGATCACTGACAGATTCTTGCTGGGTATGTCAAAGATACTCAAACTTTCGAGAAATATGGTTTGATAAATTGTTGATCACATAACAACTGCAGCAAGTGAGATCAGTATAATGCAAGCAGTCATTCTACCAGGTTTAGACTGGTAATTTGGCCTTTGTCCTGCTGCAAAAGTTCCCTATGCAATCAGGTTTATTACATTTTAAACACACTTTTCCAAGTAATGAGATTTATAATTCAGATTATAATCCAAGTTTGATGTTGAAGAGGAGTAGCAGAGACAGCTCAATTTAGCACATTTCTGATTTATTTTTAGCTAACGATTTGGTTACAAAATTTATATCTCAATAAATGCAAATAAAAGTAAATTTTGCCAATTCGGCATCCTCCTTTTAAATATTATTTTGAAAGTGGGTGGAGAAAATGTACCCATGCTTTCGGTATTCATGCTCCTTTGCAGAATTCAAGCTTAATGACCCACTGCAGGATTGATGGACTTTCCAAAAAATCAGTGTCTATGCCGATTTCACAACTTCAGAGAGAATAAATAGTGCAAGAATCAGTTCCTCCACAGTTTATTTGTGGTCCAGGATTCAGATAAACTATTAAAGTACTTTTTCCCATCAGAACATACTTTCCACTTAAAGTCATCTCTTAGGATTTGGGGTGACAATTCCTACTGAGTTTCTTTCTAGCTGTGTTAATATGAAGCATGACATGTGTCAGTAGTCCTTTAACTCAAACATTAAGTATATTTACTTGGTTTCTTCAAAGTTGCAAGAATAATCACAAAAAGCCCAGGCCTATGAATCTCTGTGCATGGAATTCTCTTCAGCTTTAACTGATGTTTTATTTGTGACCAGTCTGGAGATTTTCTTCCCCAAATTAAATTGGATTCAGACTCATTTCAGTCTCCTAAAATCTCAAAACACAGACTGATTTTCAATGATAGCTGTGGTGAGAAGAAGCCTCATCCTTGTATAAAAAAGCTTCAAAAGTCAGATTTTCAGAGTGCTCTGTGCTTTGTAAAAATCAAGGCCTTTCAGAGATATCCCAGTTGAAATGACTGAACTTCAGTGACTTTTAAGATGTGGCTTTCCTGCTTAAAATAAAATGTAAAAGATAATATAAGTCCACCATCCTATTGACAGCTAGTCAGGAATGAGGCAAAAGATTCCAAGAACAGCTCTTTTGTTTGGGTTCAGGAACCACAATGTGGCTTGAAGCATTAAAGTTAATCAGGATAACAATCCCAAACTATATCTAGCACTGCAAATCAACCAATAACTCTACAAGGAGTAAGCAAAAAACCCCCAAACAAACAACAACCAAACAAAACCCCAAAGTAAACAACAGAAAACCCAAATATAAAAACCTACAAAAAACAAAATGAAAACAAAACAAAAAATCCCAAACAAAATATAGTTTGAGCATTGTTATATTTAAAATAACCAAGATACAAACACACATGCTAAATAGTCTCCAAAACTGTTGGATAGTTTTCCCTTCACGCTGCTTACCTGCAGATGGAGTATTGGGGCTTATCCCTATAAAGTACTGATATGATTTAAAGAGAACTTTGATGACAGATCAAACTGGGATTGTGACTTACTCAAAATCCATGCATGGAACGGGACAAGATTTCTAAGCTTCCTATTTTATGAGACTAGTATCAAGGGGAAAACCAGACTGGTTTAGGGCACACAACTATTTTTCAAACTCTACTTGTTGGCCTAATAGAAAACATTTTATCTATATGAGGCTTATCATGGTTCAGTTCTAAAAGCATGGAAACCCTGCCACGGACAAAATTCCTGAAGTTGAAGAGTTCTGGCAAAAAAAGCCTAACATCCATGGAAAATTGGTTAATCACTGTAGTATAGCCAGACATGCCTGTACATATGTTCTTCCTCTTCATGTTTGCATACCTGTCTCTATTATGTTCATTCAGTCTAAGGAAATGCAAGCATTCAGAGGAAATACAGTTTAAAAAAAAATAAAATGCAGGTCTTACCAGGGCTTTTTTTAAGCATATGTTCTGCTTCTGTAGCTGTGATCTGGGAGACTGTGGTGAACACATGGGCACAATGCGCAGATGCCCGTTCCATACAGTAGCGATGATAAATCTGCCTCTCTCCAGCCTCCTTGTCAATGTCAAACTGTTAAATAACAAAGCAAACAAAAAAGACACCTGTGTGACATGACCCTCAGACTGTCTCCCTCAGGGAAGGTTTCTCCTGCTAGGCTCCATTTCCCCAGGGAATGAGAACCACGTCATTATGCTGCTGTTTTGCCATTCTTGTGTTTGAACTATTTCATCAACTTCGAGGCGTTTGAAAGAGCAAGAGAGCTCTCAGATCCTGCTTGTTCCTGAAAAAATGGCAGCTATGCCATGGAAGGAGATCTACATGAATGATCCCATGAAAGGTAAGGATTTGTGCAATTTAGCCTGCTGGCTGGCAATGTATCATGTTGCAGCTTCCCCAGGCTTGTTGGAAAACTTGGGAGAGCAGGAAAGTTGCTGGTAGCTGAAGGGGAGAGAATAAAAAAGGAATGGGGATGGGAACAGAACCTGGGGACTTGGTAGAATCGTGGGAATCACAGGTAGGGGAGAGAGAAAGGGAGCTTTTGTGGAGAGGCAGGATATAAACAGTCACAAATCCCAAGGGAAAAAGAAAATAGAATATGAGATATTTTCTGACACTCAGAGATGTTCTTCCTTCCAACTCTACCACTGTTATTTGCTGCTTCTTATATTTCAGTTTGAAGTCCCTTAATTTTTAGATGCAGATGTATGTTAAACTGCTAGATAAGACATTCCAAACACTCAAGTATTTCTAAATCACCTTTAAATCTTGCAGCTACCCTTTTTTAAGCTGAGCTTATGTTATCCAGATGCAAAGAAAATGTACAATTCCCTTGAGCCTGCTCTTAAAGGTTCAAATGTTCACTAATAGTGTCCACTTCAAAATCGCTACAACGTAGTCTAAAAAAGGTGTCAATGCTTTCAGTTAAATCCCAATCCTCTTAATCTTCCATGATGTTTCACTTCTGGAAACAGAAGTCTTGAGCCCCTAAGGTCAACAGCATGGGCACCCAATGGCCTGTGTGAGTTTCATGGAGGGTGATGACTCTCAATGAGCTCTGTCATGATCACTGCCTAATACTGGCTGCATGGCCTGATTCTGATTGCATTTGACTGTGTAACTTCATTGACCATAATAGATTTAACCCTTATCACAGGCAGGGCAGACAGCACTTTCTATAGTTAGGACTGTGTGACCCCTGGCATGGCCAGTTTAGCACAGCAGAACTTGGACAGAAGTAAAGCTATTTAGGCTGTGACCTGTCCCGCTAAGCTTAATGCTGGTACAGAACATACTGAGAGAAAGTTGATGCAATGTGAATCATTTCAGGGAAATAGAGTGAAGCAAACAACTTCTTATTTTCACTTAGATAGGTGTAGAAAAAGATGTAGATATAGATATCTTATAACTGCTTTGCTGAGAAATTTAATTGCTTTTATCCGCTTTAATTCTGCAACAGTGCTACACTACTTGTGGGAAAGTGGCTTCCATGGTGTTAGTTGGAAGTGCCAATCTAACCACCCTAGTGTGACTAAAAAAAAGGACTCTTGAAAAATCTCAGCTGAAAACCTCCAAAGAAACTAGATGCTTTATTTTGGTATTAATGATCCTCTATATCAAGAGCTTTTGTATGTTTGCCAAATACAATTTACCACATAATGTGCTAAATATTATGATAAATATTATGATATTACAAATTATGATTATTTCTAAGTTGTATCCTCATTTGTCATATTTTCTGCATTCCTTAAAAAAATTTTAGAGCATGAAATACAAAGGATGATATTTTCTCTAGAACGTTCATCTTGTTTGCCACAGAAGCCAAATGGTAGAAAGAGCACAAGGAAGAGGAAAATAAAACGGAATTCATTTGGCTCCTTATAGTGCCACAGGTCTCAGCATCATGCTTGGCTTACACTAAACTGTTTCACAAGCAGCTCTTAACTGCATATTTGATTGTTCAAACATTCTGTGCAAAAAAAGATACAAAATGGGACAGTTCTTTAGCGTGCTGGAGAAACACATGAATGGGATGGGCACAACTACACAGTCAGAACTATGCAAGTCTTTTCAAACACATCTGGCTTTCTATTAAAAATACTTTTGAAATTGCTAGCATGCCAAACTTCAAAGTTGTTCTCTTTTGTTTGTTTGTTTTGTTCTCTTTTCCCTTTCTCAGCAAGAATGGGGTTTAATTACAAAATGTGATTAAAAATTAAATTTGAGACATGCTTACTAACTGTAGATAAACACTCCCTGTAACTCTAGTGGGACAAAGGTACATCAAAAGATTGTTAAGCACTATGACTTATTTCTAGCTAACTTTTATTTCTTTGGTTGCACAAAAAGACTTTACATATTTAACACATATCCGTGCTTATTTCTTCATTGCTATTCATTTTTCCATCTTTTATAAATGGGAGGTATTTTATTTTGCATATGCTAGTGGGGCTTTTGGCATGTTTTTGCAAAGGTACACAATTCCACATCCATTAGAAAGTACAAACAGAGATCACGGGGTTCCCACATTTCATTTGCTCTCACTCTCCAGCAGTTTCCAGCACCAATCAGTAAAGCAAGACCTTGACTTTTGACCTCAGTGTGGAATAAGAACTGTGCACTTCCGAGCAGGCTAGACAAGTGACTTCAGAAAAGAGCCTTAGCCAAGTTGAAGGGCAGATTAAACGAAAATTAATTGGTGAGACAGTGCAGGTGACAAATTTAACCCACCTAGTCCTGTGCAAAGACAGCTGAGCCTGCTCTGACAATCTGACGAGAGTTAGTGGCACTGTGGGGCATGGGACAATATGTTGAAACCAGCAGGACACCAGGGCAGCTCCTCATCCCCAGCCCAATGTTCCTGCTCAACACTGAGCCCTGCTCTCTGTCCAGCCCAGCTCAGGCACCTGTGAACTCTGTTCCATATCCTTTGTGTGCAGCCAGAGCAAAGCGAGATACCCATGAAATGCGTCACGCCTGCTTTTGTTTGTTTGCTGTATCAGCAAATGGGAACACTAGCAAAGCCACAGATCAGAACTGCATCAAGAGGAAAAAAATCTAAGTCAGATGAACTGTTTACAGAACCCTTTAGGGTAGAAGAGGCTCTTAAGATCCTTGAGTCCAACCATTTCAGTGATCTTTAAAGACCAACAACTTCAATATCCACTTCACTGTAAATTTATTGGAGGATCCTCTCCTTCCTTGACTGGTAGAAACCAAGCAGATTATTAGAATTTAAAAGATGGCAAGGATTAGAAGGGGAAATGACTCCTTTATAAGGCCCTCTAATTTCAAAGCAAAAGAGGGAGATGTTCCACAGGTACAATACTTTGAAGTAAAATTTGCATTTGCTGCAGTGCAATTCTGAGGCAAAGTTTTGGTTCGTTTCTGTCTTTTCTATGGATCCATGTAATGAGCATAACATCTCATTCATATCTTAAAATTCAACATGTTAGAGGGCACAGCTGGTAATCACTGAGCCTCCCAGCATGACTTTCTGTTTAAGACAGTTAAGATGGACTTTGAATGAAAAAGAAGGGAACATTAAGCAATTGCTTCTTCTGGAAACAGTCACTGAAGTAGTAAACTCAAATCAGCCATTCCTACTTCAAAATTATAAAGACGAATTGCAAAGTATTTCCAAAACACAAGAATCATTTGAGATTGGAAATGAGGAAGGACTGTGTTAGCCATCTAAATACTTGTCTGAAAGAAAGACAAATTATTTGTCACAGTCTACAAAGAGCTTCTAAATACTGATATTAGGCTTTCCCAATGAAAAAAAAAGTATGGTGAAAACCAACAGAAGTTAAACGAATACAAATTCAAACTGGAATTAATTTATGTAATTTTCCTAAATAAAACATTATGACACCTTTGCAGAAATAATGCAGATTACCCTCACCATTTAAACCTTACCTCAAGAGTGGCTAATGTAGCTGTAAATACTTAGTAATTCAAATGAAATGTACAGGTTTGATGCATGAGGACTTTAAACAGAGAATGAAATAATCTCTCCTGGTCTTTTAAAACTGGTACACTCAAGTTCAAAGTGATTCTGTAGGACCAAGGAACAGTCAGAGACTGGTTTGAAGTTCAAATCCCTTACCTCCTAAGAGGTAGAATGGAAACATTTTTGCTTCCAGCATAATCTCACTGGCTGTCACTGTCTGAATTAGGTAAAAACTACTCCCTTAAGATCCAGCCTACATCAAATTTACCTCCAATTGAGTGTTGCCTTGTGCAAAGAGAACTTTCATTCTGGTATAGCTCTGCCAGGCCAAAGGAGAATGAAATTTCCTGGCTTAAGTCAGATTTCCATCAGCTGGTCTGCTGACAAAGTGGATTAGCTTTGTGTAACAGTGAGCTTGGTGACGAACTGGACAGTATAGCACTAAGTGGAGTAGGATGTTGTCAGCAAAAAAGCTTTTGACTATTCATTTTCATTGGGATTTTTAGTACTTTTCCTTTATATTTCTTGGGACAGGATTTTCCACCACTTTGCAAATGTGATTCAGCTGCATCTACATGAGCTGAATAAAAATGTTCCAAGTTCTAAACAGAAGTGTTACATATCAGCAGGGCAACCTAAGGTAAAAGACATTGACTAACCTTTTCTTCCTTCTCCTTAGTAAGAACACTTTTCCCATTGAAGTGTTTTTTCAGTAAGAAGTATCAGAGGCTGAAGCATACAAACTTCTCCATGATGCCAAGCCACTGGTCCCAAAAATAATGTCACATAATGACCTCTCAGATGAAATTCCAGGTTAAACCATTTCCCAAAATGTGCTATCTATTCACCTTGGAATTTGTCTGGATCATCAATGTCTCAGTCAATTTATAAAAGCTTCTGGTCTGTGAATCCCCACGCAAAACAAACTAAAAACTAAATCAGCCCCTTTTAACAATGGGGAAAAGGATAACAGATTAACATTCTCAATCTTCAGCTGAGAAGCCAATTCCTCCTGAAGAGAGAAAGGCTCCACAAACTCAGAGATTTTTTTTCACAGAAATTCTTAACTTTTAGCAATTTTGGTTCAGTTTGTCTTGGCAACAAACCATGTCATGCACCAGCGTAAAAGCTACATTGGACATGGAGACAATGGGAAAATGCCCTGTTGGTTGGACTATTTAGACATACAAAAGTTCTTAAACTTCTTTTGGGAATCAAACTCATTACAAACTCTGCTTTTTATTGAAATTAGAAAGCACTGAGTTTGGAAGAGTTCAAATCAGTAACCCATAGGTTTAGTGAGCAGTCCCTGGCCCAGTCATCAACCCAGGATTCTTCAAATAACTAAAAGTAAATAAAAATAAAGACACTGCCAGTTACTGTACATGTCACCCACTGTTTTGTTCTTTTGGTTTTCCCTCCCTTCCTTTCTCCAGGATGAGAGTGAATTAAATGTGAATCTAGGTACTGAAATATGGACTAAATAGTAACACGACAGTGTCACTTCTGGTGGTCACTGTACTCCTGAGCATCTGCTAAGAGTTTAACACCCAAATTCTTACTGGACCAGAGGCAGATAAATTCCAACCAGTCCAAATGAACTGAGTTAAAGCTGTAAGAATATAAGAATTATATAAGCTCAAACCTTAACCACAGAATCATTAAGGCTAGAAAAGACTTCCAAGATCCCCGAGTCCAACCTTTGACCAATCACCACCTTATCAATTATCACACAGCCCTGAGTGCTATGTCCAGCTGCTAAGCTGTAATGCTGCCTAAGAACCAGGATCCCATCTCTGACTGAGGCAAAGAGCAGATGGCTCAGGAAGAGGTCAGGACTCACACAAGTTACAGTCTTACTTCCATGATGGAAGTATGATTACTACCCTCCCATTTCCAACCACCCACAGCTCTCCTCTACTAGGCTAACTGTGTTTGCAGCCCCCTAGAAAATGTCCTCATACAGATTACAGGCTGACATGTGCCCTCAGCTCATGAAAGAGAGACTTTTGGTAGCCTACAGTTCAGGACTCTACTGATCTTGCATCTTCCAGCCCTGCTTATCTATGGGGATGGTTTGACAGTGCAGTGGGAGAGCTCTGAACTGTGTGGGCGGTGTAGAACTGTCTACCAGGCATCCTAACTCAGCATTTTGTGGACTGTGTGGAGGACTGAGAACAAAGACATGAGGTTTCCTCTTTTCTCTGTATGAGCTGTACATGCCTGATTGTGTCTGGGCACAATAAGGCCACACACTTTCGTTCTGTGCTGCAACCATTTTTCTGTGACGTCTGGCGCGACACATCCTGCAGCGGCTGCCTCATCAGCTGCTGCCTGGTGGGAACTGTGTTCTAGCTGTGAAACACCGGCCAAACGTGAGAGTGCAATTATACTTCAAAGGAAAACATTTATGCAATAGCACTGAAACAGGAAACCTGGCTATTTTACTTTGGCACAGGAGGGGGCGAAATGCTCTAAAAAAATATTGTTTCCTCTAAAGATTAAACTTTAGGAAGCCCTAAAGAATCTTCTTCAATGACAAATTGCTTGCTTGACCTAAATAGTTTGCTGCTAGAAGACAACAACAAGAATATGTCTGAAGATCTAGCTCTCTGTTATTTAATTATGCAATTAATTATGCAATAACCTCTCGTGTCTCAACTGACTTTTGGACCAAGGTGACCTTTTCACAGCCAAAGAAGCCCTTGCTAAGATAGTTAACTTTTCCAGGAAGAGTTTTATCATTCTATAAAAATATTAAACAATGGTGTAATAGCTTGACATAATTTCATCTATTAGTACCTTTAAATATCATATACCATAGAGGGTATAAAGCATTACAGCCTAGAAATCCACAATTTTCTTCCCTTAAATATGATTTACAGCAATTTAGAATAATATTTGAAATTGATACTTATGTCTCATTCTGCATATTCTTAGAATAAAATCTGAATAGATATTTCTGCATTTGTGACATAGCTGATGGTTACCAATGGGATTTGTGAGGCTTTGCAGGATGGACAATGCCTTCACACATAAAGGTGTCCATGTCATGTGTGAACAGAAAAAGTTATATTACTACTGTGGCTAGATTATAAATATGTTAAAGTCTTCATGTTCACTCAGAGGTGAGATCATTAGCTTTTCTTTTGAGTACACAGACAAGGGTGAGCCCCCCAAAAGTTATCATGACAAAAAACCAGTTGCTTAGAGAAAAAAAAGACTAATTTCCAAACTGCTTGCAGCTCACTGAATGAACCAGAATCAAAACAAACCATTCTATATTATGCATATATACACATAAAGAGACTATGAGGGAGCAGGAATGTCTGGACTCCTACACAGCAGGACTGTGATACTCATGCTGCCTTATTAATGCATCTAACAACCATGACTAACTTAGGAGAGTAGGAGAGATGATTTACAAGGGCTTGGAGTGACATGCAAGGGAGAATGGCTTCAGACTGACAGAGAGGAGGCTTAGATGGGATATGAGGAAGAAATTGTTCCCTGTGAGGGTGGTGAGGCCCTGGCACAGGGTGTTCAGAGAAGCTGTGGCTGCCCCATCCCTGGGAGTTTCCAAGGCCAGGTTGGATGGGGCTCTGAGCAACCTGGGATAGCAGAAGGTGTCCCTGTCCATGGCAGGAGTTGAAATGAGATGATGTTTAGCAAAAAAAAAACAAAAACCCTAAACCATTCCATGATTCTCTGTTTCTGAGTCAGGCCAGTAGCACACAACTTTTTAGTCCTTGTCTTTGGAAGACACCACTCCCAACAGTGTCAAGCTTCAAACATCCAACTGAAAATCACCAACCATGTAATTTTCCTCACTGATTTTAGCCAAGGAAATGCATGAACAATGTGGTTCTTTCATCTATCTCTACCTTCACTAAGTACTGGAATGCAAAAACCTCATGAATTCATGAGGTTTGTCTGTGACCACATGAGAAAACCCAGATCATGCAAAGTACCCCAATGAGGGCAGTGCTAAGAACATTTGGGTCCTTGAAACATTGGATTGTGTTATGCTTTGAGCAAAAAAGAGAACAGTGAAAATCAAAACCAATGGACAATTTACACAGACTCCAAGAAACACATGTGGGTCTTTTGAACTCAGAAAATTCTTCCTACATTTGGCAGTTACAAATTAGACCTAACCTGAAATGCTTGAAATTAGGACTTATTAGGGTCTGTAAAAATTAAGAAGCAGGCTGGGGGAAAAAACCTCAAAGCAACCACCATCCACTGCAATTCTGGGGTATTCTTTGCAAGAGGAGGGCTATTGGTTATTTTTTCTGTTGCGTTACATTAAAAAAACGTTGTGAGGCTGCACCTGAAGGGTCAGTTGCTGGCTGGAGCTGAACAGTTCTCACTAGTTTCCACTGAGTTTTCAGCCCTGTCAGATGACACAGAGGCACTTGTGCCTGGACACCTCATGATCTTACAAATACCATTTTTCATGCTCTGGGAATAACAACCAGCTGTGGGTCAATCATAAGTGATCACACAAGACAGAAAATACAATAAATAATGTAACACAGTAAAACAGAAAGGAAGCCAGGAAATGATTAGCTAAAACAACCAGAGAAGAATGAAAAAAATGTCTCTTACCTGGTCCAGATTGTTGTAAAAGTCAATACTGGCTGCACACAAATATCTCCCAAGCAGAGTTGCATGGGTAGTAAAAATTGTGGCGACGGGAAGTTTCTTAGATCGAGACAGGATTAAACCCACTCCTGCCTGCCACTCGTGGAAGTGGGCAATTATATTTGGCTTGTCATCAAACTGACAGGAAAGCTGAAAATAGAAACCAATATATGAAACATATATTATCCTGTCCATCATCCCAGCCCCAGAAAACATTTTTTTTTCCCCAAAGCCTTCTGTGTGCTTTTTTTCCTTCTTGTGACAAAACAGTGCAATTTTAAGTGGTCATGTGCCTTGATTTCCATCAGTCTTAATCATTAGCCCAAGAAAAACATGTCCCTCTCTAGTCCTTCAGAAGAGACTCCTTTCTACAATGTCTGAGGGTTCTGGCAAGCACAGACACTCAGACACCACATTGGGCAGCCCCAGTGCCCTTCTTCTGGATAAATATAGTTACATGACCACTCAACATTTAAGTTTTAGATAGAAATTTGTTTGACATTGAGATCAACTTTCTAAAAATCTTAGTTTTCAAATGAGAATAGGAACCACATCCCAAAGCAGTTTTGGTCTGCAAATCTCTAGACTTAAAAACTGTACCTCTTTCAAAAACCAGGCTGTTAATGATCCAAAAATCACAGCATCGTTGGCTTCTTGGTCATGAAAAGGGATCCCTATGTTGCTGACTTCCCAAAATTCGCCTTTCCACCTGTCCAGGTTCCAAGCTGCTGATCCTATATCAAACAGTAAGACATATGGGCTGCCCTCTATCAGCCACCTTCCAAAAAAGACCTATGGAAAAGAGGCAAGGATAAGAAGGACAGAAAGAAAATGTTAAAGTGAATGTAAAGGCCAGTTAGCACAATGATCTTCCTCCATCAAATCTGAAGTATTTCACACAAAGAATGTGTGTTCACAGTCCTACTCACCCAGGACTTGCAGTTTTCCTTGAAAAATACATGGAATAATAGTGAAGCAAAGGAAACTATAATCTTTAGGAACATTTTATTATTAAGACTTTCATTTTAGATTTTCATTGCAATATTAATTTCTTTTCCATGAAAGAAAAAAAAAAAAAGGTTAGGAAGACTGCACTTGCTTGCATAATGAAATCTTCTTATTGAAGTATCTATGCCACTTCTATTCTTATTTTAAAATTATTGTTTTCTTTCACTTGTATCTGTCTCCAGTCTTTTGCTATTCATGCTAGATTACTGGGGAGAGGTTTTGTAGGACTGATGCTTGGTGCCTGTATCTACCATGACATTTCTTCCTTCTTCCCAAGCAGCACAGAGGGGAAGGATTCCACTTCCATTTGGAAGAGTGGAAGGATCTGTCAGAAGGTATCTCAATACCTAAAATCACATCAGGCTAAAAATGCAGCTTTCCTCCTTTGTCTCCATTGGTATAGTTAAACATTTCTAAGAGTATTTACAACTTCACTGCACTCATAGGCCTGCTCAGCCCAGCTGGGCGTACACTACAGTCTGCAAAGTCAATTTTTTTCACAATAAATCTGCTGGGTCCTCAGGGGTTGAACCCAGCCCTGATGATACAATGAGCTGAAGTAAGGTCAGGTCTTGAAAACAAATAAGATGAAAGCTCTTGGCCTATTTTCACAGAAGAGTACAAGGCATAAAAAAGACAGGTTTGCTCCTTTTCACTCCTCATATATTTATTCCAGACTGCCCAGATTTGCCATTCAGGAAAATGAGGTTGAAAAGCAGGGAGCCCAGACTTCATCCAAATACATGGTCAGGTTGTGGCAAGGAACACCTGACTGGAGAAGTTTGGAAGAATTCCTAGGTCCCCTGGTTTAAAATCATCCATTATGATGCATAAGCAAAATCCAGACATAAATGTTAATAGGATAAGTGCAGCTCCTGGAAACTAGAGTGTCATTATTGGAGATCAAAGCTGTATTTGACATCCCTGAGACAGATTTGCTGCTGTATATGAATACTCCAGCAGCACGATGCACATGTTGGGCTGGCAGAGGTGGCTGATTAAGTTGGATGCATTGCTGGAGCAACATAAAGGATTGCAATCAATCTGCTCCAGAAGTCTTTAGCTGTTTTCCAGACAAAGGCCTGATACAGACACAACACAGAAAACTTGATTAATCATCTATGAAAATCTGATAAAGATAAGAAATGGCAGATTGGACCTTTCAGTTTGAGCCTGTACAATGCAAGCATCACGTCAGTGTCCCCAGCAGACACTATCCCAATGTGTGGCACATACTCATCCAACAAAAGACATGTGCGCATGAGGATCCTAAGAACAGCACAACTGCTCTTCCAAATAAAGACAACACATTGCCAGTGCCACAGCTGGTGGCAGCTCAAGAACTTTAGGAATTTCTACACTGAAGCGTGTCAATCCCTTCAGCAACAGTGAGAATGCTGCCCTGCTGCTGTCCCTTGGTGCTCCCCACATTTGTTCAGCACACATTATGAGCAGACAATTTTTCCTCCTGGAAACTGCCATCTCTGAGAGACTCAACACTGAGTCAGGGTGTAGGCAAGTTGTACATCTGTGATAAGGACTTCAAGAACAGAGGTCAAATTTAGCATGAGTTACCTTCCACCCATTTTCAGGTAACCAAATCTGCTTGCAGCTTAATAACTGCCCCTCAACACAGCAGATAATCTATTTCTTTTAGCAGATAGTCTTTTATAGGAAGCAATTTATTCCTACTTTATCATTGGAGAAACTGAGTCTCAGAAAGGATATGAGATCACAAAAGAAACACTGGTTAAAAACTGTATTGGAAAGAGTGATGAATCTACTTCTTATGTCATGGTTTAACCTCTCTTCCCAGGGAACTGTCAGCTGGTTGCACTGAACTGAGCAAGTGGATTCTTTGTCACCTCAGTGCATTTCTCAAGTTCTTTAGTGGTTTTCAGCTCAATATTATGCTACATTAGAAAAATTGAGAGCTAATGGAACACTCTTCTCACTTCCATGCTAGAATGTGAAATGTAAGGGCTCAGAGTAAGGTCATATTATATCTACTAAAATCTCACTGTCCTTAGAGACCAGATAAATAAGTCATTAATCCAATTAAGCAGCCTTGCAGATAAATGACTGTTAAAACCTGTAATTGGATGAACCGGTTCTTCCTCAAAAATAACCTTTAATGAATTGACTCTGCTGTTCTAACAGTGGGTTCTGAGCCTTTCCCGTTGTGACATTGACCAGGACTGCTGTGTCAAGTGGAACGACAAGAGCATTAACCCACACCTTAATCTCCTCAGAGTCAGATTTGTTGCCCTGGGAAGCAACAGCACATCTGATTTACCTGACACCCTTGGCTTTTCATGGAGTCCATTGCCTTCTTAACTGCAGGGTTTGGAGGTTCAGAGAATTCCACCTGAGTCTTCACATTCTGCTCAAAATAGGGGCCAATCAGGAAATAGTTTTCACCCCATTCATCTGCCGTAGTTTTGGCTTTTGTCTGGATCACAGTGTAAATGCCTCCCACTGCAAAAGTAGATCACAAAGAATAAAAATTAGAAAGTGGCACAGGCCACAGATCTCTGCACTATGCTCCAACTCACCCGTGGATCAGATACACTGCTAGTTAAATCCCTTCACATATGTAGGCTTTAAATGAAATACAGCTTCAGTCAAATAAATAGAAGTTCAGTCTCTTAAATGGTATCAGAGCTTCACTGTTCAGTTGAGGGATTAAAATCCTGGGACTCATACTTCCATTTTCCCATGTCTGGTCTTGATTCTGCTGCATCCCAAGCACAGCCTTCTGCTTTTGTTTCATGGCCACAATTATAATTTTCAAACCTATTTTTCATCATGCGGTAAGAACTGAGCTTGTTTGACACAAATCACTAAGAGAAGTTGAGGTACTGATGGATTTTGTTGACTACTAGCTATAAAAATGGACTTAAACCAATATCCTCAAAGCTTAAGGAGTCTTGTTCTATTATCAGTCTCAAAGAGTTGGTAAAGTTGGAGGCAATGTAGGCTACACTGATGATATAAATGTCTGCAGCATCTTTCACCAAAATATTGTCTGCTTTAAAAACAAATGCAGCTTTCAAATGTTTAAGAGAATCCAACAGCATCCCTTGCCAAGTGAACACAGATCTATCCAGTCTTGCACATGGTGTGCAAGAGCCCCTAAGCTGCTCATACTCAGTTTTCCATAGTCAGCCCTGGAATTCACTCACTGGCAGGGCAAACCTCCCTTTGCCACAGTCCCCAGAGTGCCACGCAGCGGACACTGCACCACCACCAAGTCAGAAGAACAATAGGGCATGCTTGAATCAGCAAGGGGGAGGGATGGCAAGGGAAAAGAAAACCTAAAGCCAAGCACCTGCTGCACACCAGAGACAATGAGTGTAGCTCCAGCAAGGAAGCTCAACAAGTACAAAGAGCAAAGGAAACACTACAGAAGGGATTGGTGCTCCCACATAAAATTTTCTTCCTCCACTGAATGTTGAAGCTTTGGGAACCTTTGGCAGCACTCCAGGGAATGAGATGGTGCTACAGCTTCCAGCAGTGACATCAGAATTACCTATGGAGTCAGCACTGAAAGCTGCCAGGCATTGAGAGCTGGCACTCTAGGCTCACCCTTTTAAACCTATTGGGATATTCAGAGGTGCCAATGCACCACATCCAATTGAAATAAAAAACCTGAGAAGTTACCTAATTCTCCTTAAAAATCTTCTACTGCTATGTACAATATGGCGGCTGAAATTGCTCAGCACTTTGGGAGATTAGTTGCCAGATTAATTAAACTGTATCCCCTGACAACTACAGAAAGCCTGCAAAGCCTGGTGTCTTACAGCCCTGAGGAGCCAAATGACAGAGCTACAGTTTTAATTATGCCCCTAAAAAAGAAATGGTTCACTTAAATGCCTTTTCTCTACAAATATCCCATTTGTTTTGAATGCTGGAAGGATCCCTAGTCTTAATATTTTCATGTCTCAGGATTCTAGGTATTTACAAAGAGAAAAAAAAATGCAGTTCCAACTACCAACTTGCTAAGCAGAATTAGTGCAATAAATTATTACCCTTAATAATTCAAGACCTAAGAAGACGAGAGTCTTACAGATGTCTGTTCCTAAATCAAGCTGTCAGTTGAAAAGTAGACATCATGTAGACATGGACCTGCAGGAGGAAACCTATGCATAAGACTATTTATTCTCCCCTTCAGCAGGACCAGAAAGCTTAAGAAACTAATTTATAGCCATATTCTTCCATGGCTGCTTTGGACAGTGCTTTAGAGCAATTTTAGATAAATAATACTGTATTTTCTCCCCAAGTGCCCCAGCTCACAAGCTGAGTCTATTTGAATGTCTTGGATTCAGATAAACATAAAAATTTAATTATCTGAGACAAGTCAGAACATTCAACCTATAAAGCAGTAGTTACTATGATATATATCTGTTTTTATGGGCTGGTAAATTCATCATAGGAGCATAAGGGGCTTCAATCCAAAATGGATAAATATGAGGCTTGGTAGAAATCTTAGTCATGAAACTGGCTGGTTTGAATTGGCAGGGATACAGAGCTTAGAATGAGGGAAGGTTTTAGTGCAGAGCAGCCTGGTGATCCAGGAAAAAGAGAAAATATGACTTGCAAGACGAAAGACACTAAATACCATGATAAAGCTGTGTATGCCTAGAGTGAAACAAAGCTCCTTCCCCCATCCCAGGAGTGTGGATCAGCCTCTTCCTTACTTGCAAGGGGTTCAACACTGGGACTGGCAATGCAACTGAGTTTCCACAGCCATGGATTTGAAGAGAAATGGGGAAGCTGCAGCTCCTGGGCCTGGCAGAGCCTGGACCTTTGTTTCACACAGCCAGCATCTGAGTGTTTCCACAAGGTTTTCCTTAGGATCCCTGTGTGCCCTAAAGATGTATGGAAGGCCTCTTATGGGGGAAAGAATGGAGAGTGTGCTGTGCTCTGCTGTCATAATCTGTAGCACAGCAAGGCAAAAAACATTTCAGGGCACTGTGTTGCCTGAAATGCAATGAAAAGTAAGAGTGCATTTTACAGGCTGTTAAAACTCCTCAGAAGGTAACTGTGATGAAAGCAGTGTTACCTAGCCCCCAGACTTGCTTTTGTCTTCCCTGTTACTGTGGAAATGTGACTCACAAAGCATGTCTGTGCATAAGGTTTAACTGACAGTGGAGGGAAACTGCAAGTGAAACTATGTATGTAGGAAGTGTTGGGTATAACTTAAAAAAGACATCTTGAGAAGAACAGAGCAATGTCTAGAATAATGTATTGACTTTTGAAATTACACTTCTCCATCGCAAACTCAAGGAACACATTATATATCTCTAAGAGATAGTTTCTATATGCTCACTTGCTTTGAATTCCCTGGAAATATCTGCACCAGTAAGCAAAACATTAAATATCCTACTGAGTAAAAGAGTAGGGGTTTACATATTCACCTCACAAAACTCTCAAATTGCTTCAACAAATTGATAAACCTTCTTTTTCTCTTCTAATATTATGTTTTAGGTCATACTATAAACAGGAAACCTTTCCAAACAACAGGGATCTACCAAAATTCTCTATGCTGCCTCTGAAGTTTTGTACTTTGAAACAGGGTTAAAACAAACAAGAAATGACAAGATGAGAAAGAGATAGAGAATCAGTAGAGATCTGAACAAGAGAAATGGTTTGGAATATCACAGACAAGGGGAATTAGCAATAAAATGCTGATACAGGAATAGTTTACTGTTCTGATGTTCAACAAAATGCTTTATTCAAATATATCAAGTTTTAGTCACTTAAAAACATCATTGAAAGAAATATATTTCTTTTTAAAACATGCTTTTAAGCTTTTCACCAATAAACGAAATCAAGTTTAAAAGGAAATCAACAACAAATCTTTTACCCCATCTATCTCCTTTCTATTCTTCCTCTATTTTTTTTTTTAAGGGAAAAAAGGCACAGAAAAGGGAACTAAGATACTTGGGAAAGAAGGATTTTGTTAATTTAAGGGAAGTTTGACCTCTTTTTACTGACCTCTTTAAAAAATAAAAGATGAAACCAAATACTTTCTCAGAGCATATTCCATAGAATTATTTTAAAAGTCTAAACCTTTTTATCTATGTTAACACCACTATGAATTTGTCTAAAGGAGTTCTCTGTGTCGCTCCACCTTTTTCTATTTCCCTTGTTTCAAGTCCTGATGTATTATTGCTTTTGTATATTTAAAACCTTAGCAGCAGTTAAAGCCTGTCCTCCTACCCACCTCACATTGCAGAAGGACAGAGGGAAGAAGCAGCAGAAATCAAAAATGAGGGAGAGAAATAGGAAGTGAACTATGGAAGTGAGACAGAGGGAAGTGGAGATTGTCACTGAACCATTCCCACACGTCTTTGCTACACAGAAAGAGGATCAGGATGATTCCAGAGCTCTGCAGCTTCTTTGCTATGCCCTGACCAGGCCACTCTGAAGGCATTAAAGCTTCCCTGAGAACCGTGAGACCCACAGGATCCATGGGAGCAGCATGAGCCCAGGCCCAGGATTCAAACTGATTTCACTGCCACAATCACTCACTACATCAATTGTTTTACCCTTTTCCTCAGAATGCATTTTTGATCTGCACAGATCTGATAAAAATTTGGATTGAACTTGTTTCTAACATTTGATTGGAATTTGATTGCTTGATTGATTGATTGTCTATTGAAATACCATTAATAAAATCAGTTGTAAAATGTGCCAGGTGAAAAACAACCAGCATCTTCAGTCAGCAGATATTTTTCTTGTGGTTTTTGGGCTATGTTTGTGGCTGGGACTCCTCAGAAGGCAGATCTCCACATTCTTTGAAATTCTGACATTCCAAACATATCCTGAAATAATACTGAACAGCTGAAATTTATGACGGATGTCCACAATTGAGAAGCTATTTCCGTGTGCATCATCCCCAGTGCACAGGGTTTCATTTGGAATTGATTTGACATTGATATTCCACCCTACTCTATAAATGCACAGAGCTCTGTGGCTGTGCTTATGCCAAGTTTATGCCAGCACATCCCCACTCCCCAAAAGGTATGATTTCAGCTGTGTCACAAATTACAGTAGTCATCTTCTCCCAAGGAAGTTTCATCATGGGAAGACACAGAGGAGGTAAAATGCTGGTCCTACTTACTTCAGTGGATTCAGGATTTAATTTCCAAAAGTCCAGTTTTTCACCAGAGAAACTGAACCAAGATCTCTGCTCCACAGAGAGCTGAAACAAGTTTTGTTTTTAGTACAGTCTTCATTCCAATGGGGATGGAAAAAAAATTGAGATTCATCTACCAGTGACTCTTGAGCTAAGCTGTTCACAGCTGAATGATGACACAAGCTGGCTCCTTGCCCAGCATTTTTAAGCATTCTTCTACTTTCTATCTAAAAGCTGTGAGTGGTACAGCAAGGGATACTAATCTAAATATCACTGGAATTATTTTCAAGACATCTTTCTAGAGAAAAGAGAAGATCTTGAACATTCTCAGCCCTTCTAACTAATGTGTCAGAAAACCCACTATAGACAAACCCATTCCAGGCACAAAATCTTCATAGCCTGGTAGCCACTTCTTTTGTGCTCCTGTACTTAAAGCTTTTATTGGTCTTCACACTATGGAGGAAAGAAACCAGTCCTTTTTTCCACAGCAATGTGATCAGACCTGGCTTTACTAGAGCATGATGGCCAGGAGAGAAAGAAGAGTTAAAAATGCTGATGTCCCCCCTGATTACCACCAGATTTGTGGCACTGCAGTGAACTGGGATCCCTCACTACCTACATTTTCCCCCTTCTGCCACAGAAACACTGTAGATCCACTTCACATAGGGTTCTGCCCATCAGTGAAAGGCCAACTAAAGTGAAGGAAATCTCACAAAACAAATGACACATTTCTCATTTCTTCGGCAAAAGGACTTTCAATGCCAGAGGATTTCAATATTGTGTTTGGTTTGGGTGGCAAGTTCCCTCTCATGTGGCTTGGGGGAAGGGTGAGGAAGAGTGACACTGGCAGATGAGCCTTTTTTATTTCCCATTTTCTCCTTCAGCTACCTTATCTTTGCTTGCTCCAGGCAGAGAAGAGTGAGAGCAGTAACCGAGAGGCCAATGTTTTCTATGTCAGAGGTTGTAACTTAGCAGAGGCTACAGCTAGGACAGAAAACACAAAAAGGAAACATGGAGAAGAAGAAACTCTGCCTTATTAGAGCATGTGTTAAATGATCTATATTTAAAAGGAGAGACAACTTCCCTGTTCCAGCTGCTGACAAAGAAGAGATGAGACTCTGGAAATAATGGATACTTGAACCCTGAACTCTGGGCCCTGAGTTCATACAACCATCTTGCTCTTCCCTACAGCTGCACCTCACTCCTCAGTAACAGCCAGCACGAGCAGGGAAATCCCATGGAATGCTTGTTCTCCCTCTACAGAATCAGATATTCTTCAATTTGCAGGAGCCCCTCACCACCCTCTGGCTCTGAAGAGATTCAGCTCAGCATCTGTAAAGGTCATTGGCTACAGTATGTGGGGATGGATACCCCCCTGTGAGCTCTGCTATCACCTTCCTCACAGGAAAGAGGACAATTCAGCCTGACTGTCAGGGACACAAGAGAAATGGAGGGATTACTAAGAAGCAGCACTGGCCAAGGAGGACATGTACCCAGGCACCTGGTGATGCACACAAAATTAACACAAAGACTGGGACTTGCTCCTGTGGGCAGCAGCAGCTTCACACCACCTCAGAAATGCAGACCAAGTTCAGGCTGAGCTCCTCTGACACATCTTTGCATTGCCAGAAAGGAAGGAAGAAACCTTCATGTTAAATGCTCAAAAGTAGCTTGTCAGGCAATAAATCCAGCTAATGTTTATCTTGCCCTCTATGTTAGGAACATATACAGCAGCACAAACACTAAAACATGCAGCAGAACTAAATCTATGTGGTCAGCTTACTTCATCAAATTCCTCCTGCTAAAGGACCTAGGGTATATACAGTACAAACTATTATTTCCTAAGCCTATATATCTTCTGTGATGACTCTCCCTGCAGTTTGCTGTCTATTCTCTCTCACAGTGCCCCAACATTTCCCTGCCACCAGGGAACAGTTCTCACCACATGATTTAGGCATTCAATTGCCTGGAAAATATAGAAAAAATCCCCCATGCCTTCAATATCAAGAATTTACCAGAAAAATACACTGAAACAGGCTTTAAAAGGGGTTTTGCACAGATGTTTCTAGTTGACGTTGTTTAATGGGAACTTTGCACAAGATCAGATTCTAATGAAGAAATTGTTTTCCATGCCTTTTTCCTTCAGCCCTGTCTGAATACATGGGCTTGGAAAGTGGTGCAAGCAAAGGCACCTCATTTTTAAACACATTGAATAAAATTGACTTTGTTAATATTAATTCTCTCATAAAATGTGTGAATAGTAAATTTTAGCTGTGTCAGTTGATTTGGTGACTGCAGTGAAGTCAGACAGAGTTCTATGGATGATTAAATGATTCACTACATTTGCTGAGGGAAAATCTAATCTAATTCTTAAATGTCTTGTGTGATATCTACAACCACTGGGTCCAGATGACTCAGAAAATATGTATGCTGTGGGCTTCAGAGAAGTTAGTGAGAACTCCTGAATTTCCTAGATTTTTGCTGCCATCTGCTTGCCAGAACCTTACTTACCATGCACACTGCAAAAGTGAATTCTGTATGCTCCAAGTTGTGGCTTTAGTAAATTAACTCTAAAAGCTCAGCTGAAGGTACTGAAAGATAAGCCCACAGGGATTCAAACTGCCAAATCTACTCTGTCCCAGCTCTGGGTATTTATTGATAGGGCTCCCCACCCTATAAAGAGCAAAGTAAAACAGCAGAAGTTATCACAGAACAGTAATAGCAGTTTCCTCATGGGGATAAACCCCAGCACTGCCCATTCCTCTCACATACATTTCCCCTTTTAAGTTAAATTCTTAACAAGTTACAGATCCCCTTTCCTGATCAATCTCTATTTATCTGCCAGGACAATAACACACATGGGGTCAATCATTAATTCATACTAACTCACTTCTGGGGTGAAAATGGAAGCTTGCAGAACCACACCTACCTAAAAGGGGATGATTTGATGAGAGAATTAGAAATAGAGGCAGGAGGATTTTTGCCCAATAAGCAGCGTCCCCTTTGCCTGACCAGCAGCAACCAATGAACAAATGAAGCCCCTGTCTGGCACCACCTGTGTTTGCAAAGAGCAGTCCAGAAGAGCTTCAGCTGGCGCACAAAGGCTGCTGGTCATTGACTCCTGGGTTTTGTTCAGTGGCTGTGACACAGCTCTGTTTATTTATACCCCTCCCGGGCCTGGCCTCTTTTCTACACTGCTCTAGAATGCTGAGAGGGGACTGTTACACTGCTCTGCATCTGATCTCTGTTTTGTACAGCTCATTTCAACGCATGACATCCCCAAGTGAATTTGCATGGAAGGCAAAACCTAAGTATGTATAGAGCAATATATATATGTCTGCACACTCGGACTTATCACTTAGAGGTTCAAACCCCCTCTCCCTGGTGGTGGAACACGAAAAGACACAGAGACATGCTGGCTCTGCCTGTCCCACACAAGCCCGGGCAGGCGCAGCCCACGCTCAGCATGCATGATTACACACCTGCACTTCTTCCAATCCAGCAGCTCTACAGCCCTCTCCAATCTCCCTGTGAATGCCTTTCTTCTCCAGCCCTTCATCCCTCCCTCTGCTCCTGAGAAAACAGCAATGCTGACCCCCAAGTGTGGTACAAACCTTTGTTGGTAACTTCCCAAGAAACTTCAAAGAGCAACAAATCCTCCACGGGCAGGTCTTCATCCTCACACTGAGGAAGCCCATTCAGAGATGTCATGGACAGGGATCTCCCCAGTGGCATTTTCTTCAGTCCTTGGGTGCTCACCACGCAGGCCACAGCAGTCAGCAAAGGTCCAGGTCCTGTGGCAGTGCTCTGCAGTTCTGATTAGAGCAGTCTGCCTGTGTGCTGGGATCCCAGGGGAAAATTATTCAGATAGCTGGGAGCTAATGGGTTTAAACTGTCTGACCACCAGCATTAAATTGGCTCAGTGAAATCCTCAGGGCTTGAGAAGCAGCTGCTGGGAGAGGTAAGAATTTAAGACTGACCCAAGAAAGGTCTTGACTGTTTTGGGGCCAGAGCTCTTTCTTTTTCCTCTCTCAGAGAGAGGTAAAAAATGGTTTTGAGCTCCTGAGCCACAGCATTCAGTATCCACCAGCACCTCAGGAACAGTTGACATTGGACGGTTGTAAAGTCAGCACCGCCCTGAGCCAACTCCAACAGGGAGGACACTTTGAGTTCACCACCTGATTTGAGTCCAGCCCCTGAGTCCTCCCCTCGAGATACACCCTCCCCTTACACCCAGGGAGTTTTCCTACCTGCTGGCCATCTGCAGGAGTTGGAGTAGACTTATTTCACACAATGTGTCTCAGGTTCCTTGCCAGGTTAAATGCTGTCACCTCTTTTTCAGTTCAGCAGTCTGTAAGCCCAAGTTTTCCTCATCTCCTACCTCCACAATTCTCTCCAGCTCTGTTCCCAGGCTCTGCAGCAGCTGGTGGCTGCTTTAGCAGCTCT
The DNA here is from genome assembly GCA_013397095.1 of Sterrhoptilus dennistouni. NCBI lineage: Eukaryota > Metazoa > Chordata > Aves > Passeriformes > Zosteropidae > Sterrhoptilus > Sterrhoptilus dennistouni. The sequence goes on from VWZU01005856.1 coordinate 90,036, forward strand.
GCAGCCCTGCCAGCTTTTACAGAGCTACAAAGGCTCTACCCCTGTTTTGGCATGCACTCTGCCCCTCCTTGCAGTGCTGTCCCTGATTTTCCACCTGACTGTTTTTTTTCTATGCCACAGGTCTTTCCTGGCCTCTGGGCCCATGTCCTCCACCCATGGAACTTAGTGAGTACTAAGTCAGGGCACAGGATGCCCCTGCCTTCTCCGGCACAGATGGGATGCTGCAAGCAGTGAACACACATCTGCAGAAGTGCTGGTCCCAAACTCACAGTCTGAGCTCCTCCCCAGAGCAGCTGCCTGCTTGTTAGATGCTTATATTACACATCTGGTTGAGAAGCCAGTGTTTCTGGGACAGCTGTGTGAGCTGAATCTGATTCTGAGCTTAGAGCACACCCTGCCCAAAACCAACAGTTCAGCAGGGAGCAAATCTCCAGGTGAGCTCAAGGACATCTCTGGTACTGCGGAGAACACCACTGCACCAGCAGGCAGAGAGGGAAAGGCTCTGAGCTCACCTAAGGCAAAACAAGTCCAAGACAATTGGTTTAGGAGACAGGCATAAAAGCATAGAAGTCTCTTAGACATAATACATAATGCATGGCACAGCTAAGCCTGCCTTAAAGACGACCTACCCCCCAAAAGACTTGCTCTTCCACTTCCACAGTCTGTGCCTTCTCTGTATTCATGGCAGTCAGACCCATCCCCGAGCTGGTGGATATAGCTCACAGAAAAAACCTAAGAGTACAGAAAGCTTCTTTTGCATAGTTAAGAATTGGAGCTGTCTCAGAAAATCCTGGTAAGAGGCCAGGGAAAGATTCAGGGGTTTATTGGCTGAGTGTCATTTTGTCTCACTGTTTTGAGTTGCCCTATTCACCAGTTTCTAAAACAAAGGCTTAGCCAAGAATCATTATTTTTGGAGCAGCTGTGGCTTTTACTACCTGGAGTAGGTAGGAAACCAGATCGTCCAGTAGCTAAAAAAACCATGTTATACAAAAGAAAAACTAGTAATACATTAAGGCTCACTTAATTTCTGAACATCAAACCTACCCAAGTCACACTTCCATCCTTTTCCTGGGACATTCACGCTGAGGGTGAGCCCTAAAGCTGCCAAGGTACGCAAAGGTTCTTTCAGGTGAGGAATGGAGAATGCACAACAAAGCAGCTGACCAGCCCATTCCACAGGTTTTCCTCACTCTGTTTAAATTAATACACAGCAAAACTTCTCATTTTAAAGGAGACAGGATGCAGTGAACCCCTGACACCCCTCACTGACCACACCAAGAGTGGTCACCCTCACAGTGGGTAAATAGCAGGAGCTGCAGCTTCCCCGAGGGAAACCTGATGGATTTGTGGGTGTGGGGGCCCCATCCTCACTGCTGGCTGGGTACCACTGTGCTCTGCAGGTCTTCACACAGCTCTCGAGGTGCTGAAATCAAAATTGTTCACACCAGTTACCTCTCCAGGGACCACAGAATCACAGAATGGTCTGGGTTAGGAGAGACTTAAAGAACTCCTTCCACCCCCTGCCATGGGCAGGGACACCTTCCGCCATCCCAGGGTGCTCCAAACCCCATCCAACCTGGCCTTGGACACTGCCAGGGATGGGGCAGGCACAGCTTCTCTGGGCAACCTGTGCCAGGGCCTTTCAGCTTTTTCTGTCACTCCAGGCCATTGTAAAAAATCCCTTTGCAGCTCTCTTGTAGCATCCCTTCAGTCCATAATAAAGTCACCCCAGAGCCTCCTCTAGGCTGAACATTCCCACTTCTCTGAGCCTTTTCTCACAGGAGACGTGTTCCATCCCCCTAGGAAAACCCTCTAGTAGTGATAGCAGATAACCAATGGCACTAGTTGACTGACATGTCACTGTCCCTAAGCATTCAAAAGCCTGAAAAACATGCAAATAATTTTACAACAATGAGCTAAAGTTGTAGCAGCAGATTTTTTAACCTCCTCACATAGTCTGTGGTTTTCAGGTTCTTGAGTGTCACGTTTTTCCAGCTTCTGTTTGTAATAAGATGGTAATTCTTTTACTCTTTGAATTTGCCAAAAGACGATATGATTCCTTAAACCTTGGTGAATGAGTTAGAAAGAATGGTCAGATACCATGAAAGAATTTCACAAGTGCTGGCAACGCCATCCTTGAGTGAATCTGGGAGTAACTCACCTTTGGCAGTTTGGAGATAGTGGAGTTTTTAACTGATAAAAAGTGCTCAGTAGCACAGTGAACATCAGCACTCCTTTGTATTCCGAGTACAGTTCATTTTATGCAATCTGCATGTCTTGTAGAAGGAGGGCTTTTTTCACACAAGGCCATCACAAATTCTAGTTTTTCTATTATTAGTGGGGGAAAAGTATTTGAAGTGCCCAGAAAAGGCGAGCTCCAACAGATAGTCCAGAAACTTTCATCCCTGCAAATGCTCTTAATTGCTAGAGAGCAAAGGGCCCTGTTCATTATATTTATGGCCTGCAAGGATTAACTGCAGGATATCTGGGGTGTAGCCAGTTATCTGGGTTTAGGGCCAAAAAGGTTGTGTGTTGCTGTGCACAAATAGCAAGACAAAATAAAAGCTCTTCAGAAGCAAAGCTGTATTCTGACATTAAGAAGGGCCACCTTTAGCTGTCCACATTGTGAAGTGCAGTGAGGTGCAAGTGCTGTAAGGGACACTCTGCTGCCAATAGAACAATGTGCCATTTTTGTCAGAGGCAGGGAAAGGTTGTGACTGATCAAGCAGTTTGCTCCTTCCCAAACAGAGCCCAGCTGATGAAGTGGGGAGATGGAAACACACCAGAAAGACTAGTTTTAAAAATGTAACATTAATTCAAATATTGCCCAGAAATCTGGAAACCAGTGAGACTGGTTTTGAGGCCAGCCTAGCTTCTCATATTGTTCTTATCACAAACTATACAGATGCCCTTTGGTAACATATTATTCATTATGTTGCAATTCTGCCAGACACCAGTTGTTACCCCACCAAATTCTTTTTCAGCCCACAGAAGCGAAATGATTTTGTTTGCAAGAATACTGGACAATAAGAAGGCTGATTTTGCAAGGTCTTTGAAGAGAAATATACAAAGTGTGTATTGTTTCTCCCAAATTTCCTAGAGTTCTCTGAAGAGAGCAATGCAATGCAGAGATGATACTGTGCATTCTGCCCTATCTAAATCTCATTTTGAAGCTGTTACTTCTAGGATGTTGTCTTGTCTGCACGCTTTGATCCAACTCCTGTTTGGCTAGAGTACAGTTTTCTGGAAAAACTAACTCAGTATATCATCCCACAAAGTGAGTTGTGGATCTTGTCTTCATACCACAGTCCTTCCACCAGAACCACTCCAGACAACCTATTTTTCCTCAGAATATCAACCTCAGTCTCCATGGCTGCAAGTAAGAAGGTGCCTGTAGGGGAAGAAACACTCTCCATGTGTGGAAGTTTAAGAGGAGATAATTGTCTAGGACTTGCTTGGTCTGGACAGAACTGTGTTTTCCAGGTTTGCCTAAATTAACTGTGGAGGATAAAAAACAGACATGGATGTTACAAATGCTGGTAGACATTGAGTCAAATTTGAGAGGAGGGAAGGACAGGGGTTTGTAGCGGTCACTGATTCACACACACTGTACTTGTGATACAGAGCAGTAGGTGGCACTGATGACATTCACATGAGTTCTCCAGTGTCCTTGTGGCTTTGTCATTGCAGAGTTTAGGGAAGATCAGGGAGGGGCGCCGAAGTTCTATAGGGACAGCCCTCACTGCCTGCCTGGCAGCAAGTTCACCTCATTCCAGCTGAGAAGTGATGGCTTCACTCCTGCCCTGTCCATGCAAGGCCAAAACCTGCTCCAAATCTCCCTCAAGTAGAGAATTCTCCTTTCAGTTAGAGGACAGGCATGCAGAGTAATCCTGTGAAATGGCCAGGAGGAGAAGGGGCAACAAAACATTTGATGGGACACAATAGATTTTTCTCAGTGACACTTGGTATGTTTTGCCCCAAAGTAGGAATTCGGGAGTGCATGGACTCCAGGACACACCAAACCAAAGACATTCCTATTAGCTAGTCTGAGAGGCTGACATTCCCAGCTCTGCAGAATATTTTGGCCTCTGCTGTTTCATCCAGGAGTTACAATGAGAGCCATCCTGCAAATACCAGCTTTCCATGGACAAGTTTAAGGTTAATCTTTTTGGACTTGGCTTCGGAAAATTATGCCAGAGTAGCTTGGCCACTAAACTGGATCTTGCAACTTGGATAAGCATCAGAATGCCACCATCCTATCTAAACTTTAAAATAAATGCTGTGATGAACAGGAATCCCTCTGAGGGACAGGATGGCTCAATGCATAATCTATGCTACAATTCATGTAAGCCATTTTCCCATGAGAGCAGAGATTTGGGAATAGTCCCTTTTGAATAGGAATTGCACCTGATGTGATCTCCTGGCAAAGGAGGGGCATACAGCTAACATTCTTGGAGAGGGAGGAGTGCCCCTGTCTGTATCTCCAGGCTGGCACTAGGCATTAGAGACTAAAAAAATCCCACTAATTCTACTGGGCAATAAATGCACGGACACATGCAAACAATTTCTGAGACACAGCAAAATTTTCTGTGTGATGTCTGATATGGCTCTAACTTGAAAAAATAAAATGTAAGACTAATACACTGCTTTGCCTCTTTTCTACTGTTCAGTGCCACACTCCCACCTATAATCCAGACTCATGTACAAAGACACTTTCATAGAGATACACAAGTATTTGCTTTGATAATGATCTGTTTCCTGAGGTCAGCACAGTGTTTGTATCACATTTAGCATTGCAATTTGTCAGTATGTTGATGTAACTTGTGGGATTTTCTCCTTAACTAAAAGTTGCAATCACAGGGAGACTGAAGCCTTACTTGCTTAATATCATAAAATCACAGAATGTTTGGATTGAAAGGGACCTTAACAATCACCCAGTTCCAACCCCACTGCCATGGGCAGGGGCACCTTCCCCCATCCCAGGGTGCTCCAAGCCCCATCCAGCCTGGCCTGGGACACTGCCAGGGATGGGGCAGCCACAGCTGCTCTGGGCAACCTGTGCCAGGGCCTCATCACCCTCACAGGGAAGAATTTTTTCCTAATATCCAATCTAAACCTCCTCTCTGTCAGTGTGAAGCCACTGCTCCTTGTCCTGTCACTATTTGCGCTCCTAATTATCTGCTCTGGAAGTTTCTGGTTTTGTCCTGACTCCTCTGCTTACAATATTTCTTTTTCCTTTCCGTTACATCAAAGTCAACTCTTCCCAGATTTGTTTTTTGTTGTGATTTTTGGGGTTATTTTTTTGGTTGGGTTGGCAATTTTTTCCTGTTAAAAGGCTCAGACGAGGTATGAATTCTTTTTACATCTACTATCTTGAGTGACCTTGAAGGAACTGTTGTCAGGGCTGGCAGCAAGTGGCCATGGCATCATTTTACCTCTCTGGCTGCAAACCAAGGTTTCTAAGCTTTGAAAGAATATGCTGCAAAGAGAGGTGCAGTGCTGAAAGAGGCATCTCCACTCATTCAGCTGCGGAAGTAGAGTGAGGTCTTTATAAAATAAACAGGTTATGGCATGATAACCCATCAGATTAAAATTTAACACACTAAAATTTAACCGCATTCAACAAACCACTTAAGCATAAATCCTACTCTGTGCAATAGAGGCACTTGAGCTAAGGTCAGTGTGGTCTTCCTTTCTGCCTCCTTGAGAGCCACTCTACTGACTTGAACATTTTTTAAGTATATAAAAATAAGATATTTATACTTATTCTTCTGTCTTTTATCTTTAAAAAACCTAACCAAACAAAACCCTGCAGTGCACAGAATCAAACCAGTATAGAAGTAATGTTAAAATTATTTCCTTCTGCACAGCAATTTACTACGGCAAAAACAAACTCAGAAAAATGAACAGCAGTTCAACAAACACTCTCCTAGACTGATCTTCAGAGTATCAGGGACTCCACTACTGTGGGTGGGAAAATCAAGTTTGATGTGGTTCTTAGACTGATTCCCAGTGATACTGGAAGAGTATTCCAGTATCTACTACTGGTGGAGACTGCTGAGTGAACAGAGACTCTGGAAATAATTTCATTTCTGTCTTATTGCCCAAAATACAGAATTAGCATCACAGAGAAAGCTCTATCCAAGAAAAACATTTTTTTTTTTGCTTCCCTTTGTATACTCATTTAGCATATCTCACAGAGCAAGAATTATCAATATTCCCTTCCAGAAATCAGTGTTGGCACATGCTATTTTGACAGATCTTCTGGATTTTTTAAATCTCAGGTATTGAATATGTAAACACACCTGAAAAATGTTGAAGAGTTATTAAAGACAAAACCACAAAGAAGAAGGTATTTACTCAGAAATCCTACTTTGCAAAGCCACTGCCTGGTGCTTGTTGCTTATGTTTGCAGGTAAATTACTCATTTCAGACACTGAGCAAATCCAGCCCTCCTGAGCCTGACCTCTCCAACAGACCATTTTAAGTTAATGATTTGCACAACTCCTTTGCTGACACAGAATAACAACTCACACAGCAATGGTATCTCAGGAGCAGTTTATAAGAATGTAGTACACCACAGGGACTGGTGTGGATTTTAGGAAGGCTCTGGCTACTGTAGTCTGAAAGGCTTTGGAAGTTTTGCCTTGCATAAGGCTGGATTCACACACATGCATTAGGAGAGAATTGTTTATAGAAGAAAGAAATGCCCAAAATTTGACATTGCCCTGGGAGGCCACAGGAGCACAATGTAAAGATCTGACTCCTAAATGTTTCTGGGCTACTTGACACACTGACATCAGAGTTCAGGATCCACATTCCACTGAGAGTTTGTGGCTTAACTGTTCTGAGTTACACCTATAAATCAGGAGAAATAGCATTTCTTTGCAGCATGAGGCTAACATGAAGTGCATAAATACAAGGTAACAGGAACTCAGTCAGCAACTGAAGTCACCCACCATAATCTACCACATTTACCTACTTACCACAGTTCTAAGTTAGCTGGTATGAAAGTCACATAAGCACTACAAATCTTCAAAATACATTTATAAAACATTTTCATCCCTCTGCAGCTATGTGCTCTTTTTAACAGTCTCACTGCATAAACTTGCCTTCAATTCCCTGCTCCAATTTTATCCTTTGACTAATAAAAAAGTACATGATTTAACACTAAAAGTCAGTGAACCCCCTTATGTCTGTTGTCTGCCAGTATGTACATTTGCAGGGTAATCAGACTGACTTTCTGCTCTGTAGCCAGTATTTGTGCACCTGCAAATGCAAGGGTGTCCAGAGCCTTATTGCAATTAAAATGAGTGAGCAAAGGAGGCTGTCCTCAGTTTTCTGAAGTGTTTTGAAGTGTTTCTTCTTGCTGGCTGCACTACTCTGTCCAACAGCACCACAATGCTCTCTGTTGGACCAAGGAGTGACCAAGGTACCACTTGACACACAGGAATGTGGCTAAAAAACTGTATTGCCTTTCTTGGGATAAAACAAGAACAAAGTTCACATATCAATGGCCTGGACAAACAAAGCATATAGAAGATAAATATGAGCCTATTATATTTGGATAAAAAACTACAGATATCCTAGAGCAATATTGTTTTTTAGGAATTTATATGGTTGATATAAGACTAAATTGTGGATAGACTCCAAGTAACATGAGGTAATAGGCTGGAATTGTATAAACACACACAAGGAAGCTATTCGACAGCCATGCTGCTGCAATGAAGATAAAAGATTGTGTGTGGCAAGATTTCTAAGGGAAAATAATCACAGTATCATTGATGTACTTGCGTAGGGCTTACAAACATCAGTGGATGCAAGTAATACATGAAGAGCCTATTTATAAAAGCTTAAAATCCACTAATCTAGGATACTCATTCCTATTTAGCAATTCTGAACTAATCCCCCTAACACCCAGGATGCCTATTCACTGCTGCCTACATTTTTTAGAATTGATCTCATATCCCTAAAAGCGGAAGTTGTAAAAAAAGGAAAGTAAAAAGAAAGACAGTACAGCAAAGTTGCTGATGTGCAAGAAAAGTTCTCACCATGCAAACCATTTTTTTCTTCATTCCTTCAGTTCCCTCCTTCACCTGTATCCAACTCAGTCTTTTAACAGAACAGATGTTGTCATGAGCTCTCTGCTTAATATCTAGGCACTAAAGATCTTGTTAAGTCTGATCACCAACAAAAAAATTCCTGTGGACCTGGAGGGAATTGAAGTAGCTGACAGACAGCAGGTGACAGAACCCCTCAGCTCAAGCACCAGGGCCACACATATTCAAAATGTACCTTTGGGTACATTTGCCAACCACAGAACAAGGTCTGATCCTACATTTTAATGAGTGAGGTTGCAATCAGTGAGAAATTCCATTTACTGTAGCTAGGTGACCTTCAAAAATCAATATGTAACAGCACCAGAAGGGGAAAGGGCTCACTCCCTGTTCCCTGAGACAGCTGTGCCTCTTCACGCACATCACTCAAGAATCCTACAAGCTGAGGTCCCACAACACAACTTTGAATTACTTCATTGACTGAGAAGAGTGTTACAACAAAACCAGGAAGGAAAGGTGCAAGAGTCCTGTACTAAATGTGCTCAGGTGAATTTTCCTAACGGTTGTGTCCTGAAAAGAGCAGCACCTTGTGCCATCTACCTCCTAAATCCAGCTGATCATGAACAGTTCTTAGCAGGAACTTCAATCCATCCAGGTGTGGAAAGCCTTCCAGTAACATCTCCACACCAAGCCAGGAAAGCAGAGAACGTAATTTTCTCCCTCCTATTGGCAAAGAAGTCTGGACTTCAGCCTGTAACTAAGAATAAAACATCTCCCTGGGATACCCTTTGTAAATAATGCTGCCAGCAGCATCCCATGCATATTTCAGTAACTACATGAGCCCAACTGAATCATGGAAGTTAACTTGCAATATAACAACACTTGCATGATCTTCTTCCCTTTTAAAAAGAACTACAAAAATTAAGCTACCTGCTTGTGAAAGTGTTTTAGTCCAATACCCAAAGCATTTTAATGCAGATAGAAAAGAGCTTTAAATTGCTCCAGCATAGTCCAAGACAGTTTTTTATGAAACAAAACTTAAAGGCCCCACAAGACAGATGGATTTGATGCTGCGTACTCCCTGGACATTTAGGTTGAGCAGTTCTATTTTATGGTTAATATTTACTCCATAACGGTAAGTGATTAAGAAATAAACCTTAGGAATTTTTTCTCTTAAAAAATCTGCTCCCCAGCCAAATATATAAAGACTTTAACAATCATGCTGAAATTTAGAGATTTCAAGACCCAACCTGGCTTGTTTATTAAACAAGACTAAAACCACATTCCAGTCTAAGTCCAGAAAAAACCCTTAAATTTTGGATAATCAAATAGAAAATAATATTGGTTTTCAAATTATAAAAACAAGACACCATTAACAAGCAAAGAATTTAATCCAGAAGAGAGAAGGATCTACAGGACTCTTTCCATGCCAGTGGCATACAGACCCTTATTGTTGGCATATTTTTGGCTGGTTGCACAGAGCCAAATGCTCACTCCATTTCCTCTACCCATCAGTAAAAAACTATGAAGTTCTCTATCAGAAACCAGCCTGGGAATGAACTACACTTACTCAGCACCTGTGATAAGAAAAGCCTCACGGCAAGGTGGTGTTAGTGAAATCCCACCAATTCATTCTTACTACTTTGTTTCCAACCTTTTATAGAAAGACACATCAAGTTTATGCTTCCATGCAGTCTGTAGCAAACACTAAAGGAGAATGCCAGAGTAAGGCAGATAATTTACAGACTGAAAAAGAGTCACTAGGACAACCAAAGATGCCTGAAAATTGCTTTTATTTGTTCGTAAGGTTTGTGCGTAGCAGCAAGCATAAGTTTAGCTACCATGGACAAAGTCTGGAAGAACATTTCATGTTAACCATTGAAATATATAGTGAGTAGAGCCCACATCTGCAAACATGCTGTTTTTCTATTGCTGGAACCTAAAATTCATGAGTTACAGTTCCTTGATATCCTTCTGGACGTTCCACAGTGTGTCTGCACTCTTCCTCAGCTGGGACACCTCATCATCCTTCAGCTTTTGGTTGATGACACTCGTCAGGCCAGAGGCACTTAGGACAGAAGGAAGGCTCAAGAAGACTTCATTCTCAATGCCATACATGCCCTGTCACAAACAAAAGAGATCAGACACAGGCCTGTCACCACAGATCTGTAGTTGGTTTATGTTGCAGGGAACCTCCTCAGAGCAGAGCTCAAAAACCACTGTTTTACAACCTGCACAAAAATTTCAGCCACGATGTATTCAAGAAAATAAATAAAATAGAGCTGTTCTGGACCAAATGGCCCGGCAATACTAAACAGCTGATGGTAGAAACCCCACCTTTAAACCTCTCTCTCACCTTCAGTTCTATACAGCAAGGAGCTGAAAGGATTCAGACACAGGATTAGGACAGGCCAACAGAGGGAGCAGTTTCCCCTGCTCAGAGCCCTTGCTTGCAGCAGAGATGGAGCTGGTACAGACCACATGCAGCCAGTTTCAAGATATAAAAGGACAGTGATTCCCAGAATCACAGCTAGGCCTCCAAAAAGTCTTTCACTTCTACACTGAAACTTCCTTTCAAGGAGTCTGCATATGCCACACATGGTAAAGGTTCACACAAGGGCAGCTCTGCACAGAGAACTTTATTTTCAGCTCCATACTTGTGAGAGGAATAGGCTAAAAGGTCAGCCTAGAATAAACAGCAATAGTAAGCTGCCATTTGAAATTCAAAGTAACATTTTACAAAGCTTCCTTCATTCAGCACCTTGCTAACTGAGGCTATTTAGCTTGTCTAGAACAATAAAATGAGCCAGAGTGTCCAGTTAGCCCCCAGTTCTTACCTTTACCAGAGTAGCAACTGAATGAACCCGGAACAGGTTCTTTAGAATGGTCTCACAGAGGTCAGCCACACTAAAGCCAATAGCCCAGTTCGTGTATCCCTTCAGTTTGATCACCTCGTAGGCACTAAGGAAACATAGAAATACAACTTCATTAAGATGTCTTCACGCAAGTCACTGCAAATTACAAATCTTAGAACCAGTGAATGTTAGCCATATAAAAATTTTCAAACTCCTGAAACACATTGTAAGTTTTGGAATAAAAATGTCCAAGTTATGTGTTTCAACACTAGAGGGTAAAGCATAAAATCTACATTATCCCCTACACATAATAAAGAATCCTGTTGTTCTCACAGGATTGCTGAAAACAAAATTAGCTCCCATCCAGGAAAAGATCGTAGTGTTAAGTAGAAAACCACACCTATACCTGACAAGTTCTCTGCTTCAGTCAGGGGCACAATGGAAGAGGCAAACATTTCGAATCCAAGCACCACTACATCCTGAGGTTTTTAGCCAATATCTGCACACACTTTATCCCAGTGAGTGTATAGTCATTTCACAAAAACCTTACCAACATGCAGTAGGCTGTACACTAACTCTCCTACATCCATGAACAGAGTTTTCCCCAATTCCAACACTCAGCTCACAGAAACATGCCACCTTTTCCTGAGCTTGTGCCCTTTGAACAAAGTTACCCACTGAAGAAGCTCCATGTGGGAAAACAAGCACCCGCAGCTCCAGGTGCTCCAGCACTTGAGTGGGTTTGTTATGCAATAACTTGTCTTCCTGCAGGATAACAAATCTTACCAGCTGAAATCTTGCATTTCTGCATTTAAAAAAGCAGTCCCACTCACTCAAGCAACCCGCTACCTAAGAGGGCATGAAAGCTGCACCAGAACAGAGGCAGAGTGCAGACAACTGTTGTCAGCATGGCATCCATCCACATTATCCCTCAGGTTATCATACCTTGCAACCACTTGCTTGTGGACCTCCTTCCAGTTCTCAGGATCACTGTCAGTTCCCATGGCAGGGTTCAGCTCCTGGAGGCAAACCCCTGCCACATTCACACCGCTCCAAACAGCCACTGCAACAGAGGAAGGACATCACTGCCAACAGCACTTGGCAACTCCCCCTCCACCTTTCCTAGCTAAAATAATTGGAAACAAAGTAGGAGCAGCCAGAATCACAACAATGGTTGAGGCAGGTTTTAAGTTTTTATTCAGCTATGGTTAAATCTGAGAACTTTGGGAGTCCAGCATGAGATTGTTTTAGTACTGGCACTTTAACAAGTCACTTGTAACATGTGACAGCAGAACTTTCAGACCCTTGAATTCAGAAACATCAAATTCTAGTAAAAAGGTGTATGTTAGCTACCCAGCCTTTTAGAACTGATTTTACTCAAGACTGCAGCATTTGCAGTTTCACTAATCAGTATTAGGATTAGCCTTCAGTAAGTCTGTCCTTATTTACATGAATAGCAATAGGCAAACTTAGAATATCAAGACAGGAATTTGTACTTCTCCCTTGCATGCTGGAAGCTCAGAGGAAGGCTCAGTCTCTGTTTCTGGGAAGTAAGCAGGAATTTGGAGCTACTTCAAAGCAAAAGCAGCTGTGACAATGGCACAGGTTAAGCTCTGCATGTGCTCAGCCAAACTCTGCTTTCGTTGGTGTAGGGCTGGCTACAAAAACTGCTGCTGTGGATCAGACAGACACTGTACTTTGATCAAATGCAATGGCACAATGAAGAGGGGGCTTCCTTAGAAATACACAGCATGAAAATATAAAGCAGTAACGATCTACATAAACGTCCTGCTGCACCATTTCAGACTTGGAATACATGAACTGAATTAGGACAGATAAACTTCTTTGATTTCACATTTTAAAACTATCTTTGCTTTAAATAGCAAGGAGAAAAATCACAAAATAAGGTAAGGGATAATTTTGTTAGCCTGAACTGAACTGCTGGAATAACAAGCTCTCTATTGACCTAGCAAGTGCTGATACTGCTTTCAGAGAACTGTGCTACAGGATATGGAACAGTACTCCAAAAACTGAGGACAAAGAGAAGGAGTAAGCTGCAGCCTTCACGACACAACCTCAAGAAACTGGCCTTTTCAGTTCAGGCTTTAATCATATGGCCACAATCCATTTATTAAATATGTGTAGGTAGATTTTCTGTACTTCTCTCAACTCTAATCTTCACAAAAATACCGCAAAGTACCAGTTACTCGAGCTCCACTGCAGCTGTTCCCTTCAGAATACTGTAACAAACCTCTGGCCTCAACCTCTGATACGGTATTGCTCATTCCCAGGGTGGTCAGACGTGGCCCTTACCACTGGAATCGCCGTGCTCTCCCAAGATCCAGCCATGGCAGCTGCTTGGATGGATCCCAAGTCTCTCGGACATCAGATAACGGAATCTGGCCGTGTCCAGATTGCAGCCGCTCCCAATCACACGGTGTTTTGGCAGCCCACTCAGCTTCCATGTGACATAGGTTAATATATCCACTGAAAGGAGAAGCATGCATGGCAAATGAAACTCCACTCACACCAAGAACGCTCCAGCGATTACCTTAGTGAGGGTAGCAGGGCAATCAAGAGGACTCAACACTAGTCAAGGAATTTCGGATCTGACTGTTTGGGGGATTAAAATGGATGCAGTGCTTGAAATTTTGAACAGGAGCTTGAAGGGTCCTAAGAAAATGCAAGGAAGGTCTTTAGAGATTAGATTCCTACCAGCTAAAGTTGGACACATTTTTTTTGGTCACAGTTAAAGACCTAAGACATTCAGAACTGGGACTGATCTCATGTGGCTAAAACATTCCAGCAATTTTATGAATAATGCTCCCTTCCAGTTCACCATCACAACAAGAGGTTAAAGAATTTACAATCAAAAGTCTGAGATTCACATAGTCTTTGTAGTCAGTAATTCCTTCAGTTTAATTTCTTGATTTGTGCACTAAGCATTTTCTGCATCTACCACCTCTGCAGCATGAAAAACCACATGACCAATGTGCTTTAGCTGCACGTGCTTCTAAAAATACAGTTTTAGGAAAAAACCTCAAAGCTAGGTAGGGCAGACAGAAGGATGTGAGCAGAGAGAAAAACCTCTAATCTGCAGCTCAAAGCAACAACAATATTCAGACTGCAGGAATTGACTCCAATTCTGAGGAGCCAGGCAGTTCTCAGGAAGGAACACATTTGTGTACACAGATCTGAAACACATCATTTGCTCTGCTCAGGCACCAAAGCACAGTCCACATCTCACAAGTGGCACATTCCCTACAGCTTCAGCTGGGGCAGGGAAGGGCATCAAGGTTACACCCCCAAAGCCCCTTCTCATGGGCTCACAAAGACCTTCACTATATAACACTAGTGGACAAAACTTCACACACTGAGAAAACAAAGGATTATAAGAAATATAATTCTGAAAAAGCAACATGCAATTCTCTTCCTGCAGCTGCTCTGCTGGAGAGAGGTTAACAGGTTGAATTCAGCCTTGCTAGAACAAGAACAACCTGATCTTTGGCTCAGGTAAGTGAAAAACTTTGGCATTCAGGTAAGTGCTTAAAACTGCTGCAAGTTACTGTATTTGTTCAGAACACTGGCTAATTGTACACCAGCTAATTACTCAAACCCCAACAGAGAGAGCATGCACTGGTTCCACTCTGCCAGGTTATCTTTAAAAGGAGTGTCACTTCATCACCACAGTTCTTTGGTATTGCCTTCAGATGTTGAATTAAGCAAAGACAACCCTACAGGAACACCCTACAAAGCACATCAGAACATTTACAGTCACCTTTAGACATCCAAATATACAAGCTGTCACAGTGCAAAGAGATACTTGCAAGTGAACACACAAATATGCACCATTAACTCTTTTTCTGTTTTAACTGAACTGTGGAGTACCATCAGCCCTTGTTTCACCACAGGCTTCAGCATGCAAACTCTTTTTCCTGAAAATATAGCCACGACTATAGTGCAAGTTCTTCATGCTGAAAACCAGTCCTCTATCCATTCACAAAAGCTATCCATTAGAGATAAAAAAATTAAACTTCCTACTGCTTAAGCCAAAGTATGCAAAGAACTTAAGTATTTATCACAAAGCAGTCTCTTAAAATATGGACACTATGACAAGTTCTGAATAAAGAGAGCATCAGAAAGTACAGAGTATTTGTCTGTACTCTCAGATGCCCACAAAAAGCTATTAAGTTTCAACAATTTGTATTTGAAGAGATTTTCTGAGAACTAACTAATGTTTTATCTTGTTAAACCAAATTTGTAAGTATTTAGGAAAAGACTGCCTTACCAGGATTGGAAACCACCAGGATGATGCAGTTGGGGCTGTACTTGACAATCTGAGGAATGATGAATTTGAAGACATTCACATTCCTCTGCACCAGGTTGAGCCGACTCTCCCCCTCCTGCTGACGGACTCCTGCAGTCACCACCACAATCTTGGAGTTGGCAGTGACAGAATAGTCTAACCAGAGCACAGGGGAGAAGATACAGAGTGTGTTTGAAATAATTCCACTAATTCTAGTAGCATTATGTTAATACAGGAGTTACAGGGAGCTTCTGCACTGTGCATTGCATACAAACCCAAAAACAAGAGACATCAGTTTGAAAGCCAGCACCATCTCATAACACGGACCTGATATATCAATATGTGGGTGTTGAGAGTACATTTAACCATTCTGACACTTATTTCCACTATGAAAATAATACTATTTCCTCTGCATACAGTTCCATGAAAATCAATTTTACTAAACAAGCCCCAAAATGTAAAGAGATGTAAGAGAGCCCAGCTTAAGAGCCACTTCCATTATGGTGTTCATCTGAACTCACCCCAACACACACATTTCACCTTTTCCGATGCCAAATCCTAAGAGTTCTTTAGAACCACACAACTAATTCTCTACTATTAAGCAAAGTCACAGAATAACAGTGTTAAATCAAAGAAATTGAGGCACACCTTTGTCTGCCACAATCTTGTGAGTGCGAAGGAACAAGCTCCCGTGCTGCAGGTCCATCATTTCTCCTTTTAGTTTGTCTTCCATAACATCAACTAGAGCAAGCTCATCACAAAGATCCTAAAAACAACAAAATTTGGAGTCAATGAAGCAGTTCACATGCATTTTAAAGTTAACCCAGAGCTGAGCTAAATTACATTTTAAAGTAACACATTTCACCCATCTGAAAGCATCTCTTCTCCAAATAAACCAGCAGTATCTTGGTGTTCTGATGCATCTCACGAAGTCATAGGCTCTACACCACAGGTGCATGAAACTCACTCAGACTTTCCAAAAAAGGTATCATTTGTGGGGAGTTTGAGTGCACAGCCAACCTCCTGCTAGGAAAGCACTTCTTAATTTAGTTATTACCTTTGGAAAAAAGTTGCATCTTTGAGAGTTGGGGCAAACCCTCTAAATCTATCCAGCAAACAGGACTGTTTTAAATATTTAAATATCTGAAAGAACACACCATATAATTATCAAATAAGTATTCCCTTTCAACATGCCATCAGTCAATTCCTTTCACAAAAATATACAATGGGAACAGACTTTCCTAACACTAAAATTGGGAAAAAAAGGATTCTTTAGCTATTTTCCTCTACAGGAGCTACTGTGTGATACTTACTTTGCAGAACAGATTCAGTTCCCATTTCTAAATCGGAGTGGTAACATCAATGGCTTGTCTCTAACTGAGCAGGAACTAAATAACCAATGTGGAAGTCTTAGAGGCGTGCAAATTTATGTATTTAATACCACACCAACAAACTGAAATCAGTATTAGAGCCAAGCATCTTGCACAAGTCAAATCCACATCATATTGGTCAGCAGTGGCTGAACATGAGCCAGCCCAGCTGGCCAAAAAGGCCAAAGGCACTCTGGCTGTATCAGGAACAGTGTGGCCAGCAGGACCAGGGCAGTGACTGTCCCCCTGAGCTGGGGAAGGTGCTGGAGCATCAGGAGAGGCTGAGGGAGCTGTGGGGGCTCAGCCTGGAGAAAAGGAGGCTCAGGGGAGACCTTCTGGCTCTGCACAGCCTGACAGGAGGGGACAGCCCGGGGCAGGGGCAGTGGGGGGGCAGTCAGGCTCTGCTCCCAGGGAACAAGGGACAGGATCTATGTGCCAGGGGAGGTTTAGATTGGATAGGAGCTAAAAATGCATCACCAGAAGGGTGGTCAGGCATTGAAACAGGCTGCCCAGGGAAGCTGTTGGGTCACAGTCCCTTGATGTGTTTATATAAAACTTTTAGATGTGGCACTTGGGGACATGCTGGACTTGGCAGTGCTGGGTTAATGGTTAGTCTCAATGATCTTAAGAGATCTTTTCCAGCCCAAATGATTCTATTAATTTATTATAATTCAGTTACAAGAACCAGATGGTTTTATTGTAAAAACATTTTATACTGCAGCTTATAGTTGTGAGAGAGTAAAAGCAGAAGCCTGACTGAAATAAACTCCATGTCATCATCTATGCTTGAAGAATTTAAAACCAGTTCTTATTCTGGGCTTGGTGCATACTGTTCATTAACAGTAAAACTTTATGCTTAGATATCTGAAAATGCAGTTTGATCCTGCGTAGTGAAGTGCATTAAATGAATGTTGAAATGGTTCAGTTTGCAGTAACATCACCTGGCTCCCTCACAGGTTACAGCACTTCAAAAACAACTGATTTCAGACCATGAGAAGCAACCACTATATTATAAATATAAATCTAAAACCCATGATGACCTATCACTGTTTTTCCATTAAATTTCTTCTTTACTTACTTGTTTTAAAAACTATTTGCCACTTTTGTATCAGTTTCATGCTTAGTTTCACTGTGGCCTGTTCTTACTGTCTATTCTTCTTTGCTCACAGGGTTCATGAATATCAGCAAGTGAAAGGCTTTTTTAAAATATATAATTAAACATACATTAAAACATGCATCCTCAGGGCACTGGAGAGTCATCTACAAACAAAATCCAGCTGGTTTATTTGTACAAGCAAGATTTTTCATCTGACTGTGAGCTGCCTGATTTAAGATCTGTCCCTGCAAGGGGGCAGGGCGTATCTCTTGATGCCTTCTTTTAAAAGCCAAAAAAAAGTCTGCAGTCTCTGTCTGTTCAAATTTAATGAATTCACAGTATTCTCTAAAAACAAAGTGCAAAGATATCCTCATTGATTGATGTCTTTACTTTGCTGAAAGAGTGCACCATGAGATTTGACAAAAATATCCCAGAAACCATTAACAGGAAAAGCCATGATAACCTCCAAGTCCAACCCTCTGTTTTTAGTTATTTCAAAACTAGCTAACAACCTTTCTGGAAAAAAAAAATCATATAAACAAGCAAAAAAAAGCTTAATAGAAATCAAGAAGCTGCTGCAGGAGATAGCAGTATTTTCAGCTACTAGGGCACATATTCTTTAAAATAATAAAAAGCAAACACTCTTGATTCCTACCCTATATTTCACCTAGATTTTTGCTCTGTCCCCATTCTTTGCCCGGCAGAGCTCCGTCACCAAGCAAACTCCAGCTTTGTTGTGGAAGAATAAAAAAATTAACAAGAGACTGACAAGTCTGGAAGAGGCTGTGGAGTCATTCCTACCTACATTTTCCCAGGAGCCTGGAAAATCATTCTGCCTAAAAAGACATTTACAGACAGAAAGGTGAGAGGACAAGGAGAGACTGAATGTGGAGGTCAGGCTTGCAGGTCACTGCTCTCTTACCAGAGCTGCTAATGATTCATTCCTGTGCCAGCCCCCCAAATGTAGCACCCTTTCCTAAGACAGGCAGTGCACACCACGGCAGCGTGGGAGCTGGGAGAGCGCGCTGTCCTTGAGCCTTACCCTTGCCAGGATGCTGACAGCAGCGGCCATGCCAACCATGCCGACCCCCACCACCGTCACCTTGTTGTTGGGGACCTTGGCTGGCTCCGCGACGGGGCTGATCAGCTTGTCCTTGACCGTGGCCATGGTGTTCTGCGGGGAGCGACGGAGAGATGCGGATGAGAGCAGGCCGGAGGGAGCCTAAAGGCGTGCTCT